>WUQG02446748.1:0-13204 GCA_011317285.2 Androctonus mauritanicus
CTGACGAGGGACTGAAACAAAAGTCCAAAAATGTTATACAAAATAAAACTGATGCTTACTTATTGTGCTTGGTTTTGCTCTGAATTTTGAAAAATAGAATTACTACTAGAATGGATAAAGGAAAACAAAAATATTAATAAAAGCATGAATGAGATTTGAATATAGAATATAAAAAACCAAATAAATAAGAATGAACAAGAGTTTACGAATCAAATATGCAAGCATAAACTAAATATACTATCTGTGACTGAAATGTCTCAAAAGATATTCATCTGTGAGTAGATACTTTAAATAGGAATGACATTGTAGAAATAGGGTTGGAAAAAATAAACTGTGAGCAAGTGAAAAATGCTGCAGGAATATTGATAAATAAAAGAATAAATAAATGCATATCAGAGTGAAATGAATTATGTGATAAAGATGAAACTGGAACTACAGAGCATATTTCTGGTGCTCTGCATATTCCTATAAATGATGTGAGGGATAATGAAAAAACTAGCTCTAGTTGAACTGAATGATGTTCTGAATGAATGCTACAGCAGTAAGCAAGAAATTATTGCAGGTGATTTGAATAGCAAGATTAATGTGGAGAGAAATAATATGAAAAGATTGGATGGGTTCTAGAGTTTATAATGCTAGGGCATAACTAATGGAGGTCTGTGTTGAGAGAGGAATGAAGTGAAAATGTTTTTCAGGAATCTATTAATAAAATCCAGTTATTATTATTTGAAAAACTCAACTGAACCATTAGAATCAGAAATTAGTAAATAGAATAGAAACAAAAAATGGCACAACTTTAGGCAGAAAAAAAATCTTTGATTACTTTTCTGCTTAGAGTTGTCTATTTTGTTGTTGTCATTTTTTTGTCTTTTTATAAATAGCAGAATATCTACAACTGTAGAATAGAGACATATATGAGAATGAAAGTCTGTCAAATTTCTTGAAAAGTTTGTTTATCTTAAATCCTTTCTTCAAACATGAGATCATTCATCAATACACTTTAGAAAGCCATAAGAAATCAGAAATCTATGGTTGAGTTGGATGATAAGAGATTGAGGGGAAATATTGTTGGAATGAAAGTGATAAGGCATACAGAGATGCTCAGATCTCTATCTAGTAATCTTGAGAATAAATTTACTGAATAGATAGAGGAATGGAATGAAAACAAAAAAATTGGAATTGTCAGTGAAAGTAGATCATCAGTTTATGAAGCAAGAAGTGTATGTAAAATTGATAAATTTGTTTCAGTTGATGAGATTATGTACAGTTTATTTACTGTAACTATTGATTATTTTATAGTATATTCATATTCTTTATAGTATGGATATGAATATACTAGATATACTTTAAAGAATATATTGTCAAATTCATGAAAAATTGGGATAAAGTAAAAGTGGATAGAAAGGAAGAAGATGAATGGTGAAATTATGAGATATTGTGATAGAGGGAAAAAGAACATGTGGAATATTAAATGAAAGTTTTAGTGAGAATGAATATAAGAAGTGCAAGGAACAATGTTCATGACTGATGAAAGAGAGCAAGGAGAAAATAGTCAGAGAGAGATGAGAAACTGCAGTGATTTTGAAAGGAACAAACAAATATTTTGAAATTCAAGTATATGAGAGAGCAAATTGAGACTTGAATCTCAGCATCGTTCAAGAAATTTGACAGTCTCGTTCTCATAAATGTCTTTATTCTACAGTTGTAGACATTCTGCCACTTATAAAAAGACAAAAAATGGCACAGCATTAGGCAGAAAAGTAATAAAAGATATTTTTCTGCCTGGAGTTGTGCTATTTTTTATCTGTATTCTGTTTACTAATTTCTGATTCTGATTATTCAGTTGAGTTTTTCAAGTAATAATAACTGAATTTTATTAATAAATTCCTGAAAAACATTTTCATAGATCCTTAAGAATGAGGTCTTTTTGCATTTTCTATGCTTAATGCAAGTACAGTAGGTTACTGACTTATATAGTTTCAACTTATACAGTTTCGGAAATATGTGTAAATCTTTTAATTTTTGTTAAATTTCCATAAAACACTAATGAAAAATCCAATAAATAATTTAAATTTTTTAAAAAATATAATTTATGGATTTAAATTTTCCTATCTAGGGTTAAAGTGGGCTCATAAATTTCATTTGACTATTCCATTTGCTAATGTGCTCATTCATATATATTAAATTTTAGCATTGTTGGACTTAATGCAGCTTTTGATTTATGAGGAAATTTTTTGGACAGATAAACTGCATAAGTTGGGGACTTATTGTACTATTATCCTCTAATTATTTTTTCATCTTCTCAATATTGCCATTTTATAAATAATTTTTTATTATTTCTCTCATGTTCATACTATTTTCCATCATAGTTCCTTGCTTTCATTAATAATTAAATCTTTCAAGATTGATTCCACAGAGATTCAATCTTTCTAATTTATGACAGATTTAAATGAAAACATCACTCCTTTCATTAAGTATCAAAAAATCTAAAACTTCAGCTATGTCTTATAGGTTATGAAAAGTATTACAGGTTTTTGAAACTTAGATGAACAAAATCCACTTAAATTATTTTATATGTTGTTTGTGTAGTTTTAATTTGAAATCTGCATAAATTATTTTCACATCTAAAAGAAGTGACATTAATAAAATTATCATCATAAATCTTTTAAACAATAAAATTAAATATTTGTTTATCTATATGAATTTTTATACAAGCAGTTCTCAATTTATGAGTTCCTACTTAACAAGTTCCTGGGTTTACAAGTTTTATTTCCAAATATAATGTCAAAAAAATCAAAAATATAACCATTAACTGCAAAAATAAATGACAAACATTTCATAAATAGCTATTTCAAATTATATATGTAGCTATACAATACAATATCAATCATCATCCTAAAACAACTCAATCATCTGCCTAAAACAATAATTTATCTATATAAAAACTCATCTAACTTATTTATCAATAATAATGAAGAATAAAAATTCTTTGCCATTTATATGACAATAAATAATTCATTCTTATTATAATTTTCTTGGTTTTTAAAGCCATGTTTTCATTTCTTTAGATAAGTAAATCATTGTTTGATTTTCACATACTTATAGCATGAAATTCACATGAACTACCGATTTTATTGATCTTTATTTATTATGATCAAATTTCACTCTTGAGAACAAACAATTTTTACATTATGCATATGTAAAAGCAATTCTCAGTTTACAAGTTCTTACTTAATGAGTTCATTTCAAGAATGAATTAACACATAAAGCTAGAAATTAACTACCTGTATTTATAGCAAATAAAGTGTGATGAATTGGAAATAAAATTTTCCTAAATTAAGTACATTTCTTCTATCTTAATTTATATTTATTTTGGATAAATTTTGGATAAATATGAGGATTTTCATTTTCTTGAAAATCCTCATATTTAAAAATGTCATATAAAATTAAAATTTTTCGATACTCAAGAGAAATTTTAATTTTATATGACATTCTTAAATATACTCTTTCATACTCTAAATAATATCATTACATCTATATAATCATTGAGTCCCTAGAAATATATAAATAATTGAGTTAATGATTACTCTCCATTAATTTATTAAGATAAAAATATAATAATACAATGAAAAGACAATGACATGAAATGTTAGTAAGATATCTGTGAACTGAATAATTATTGTTGCACAACTAATGTAAATGAACTACAGAATTGTAATCTTGTAAAGTTGCTATCTAAGAATGATGCTGAAAATGAGATTTTCTATTGATGAAAACAGCTGTTAAATTTTTATGTATGTTTTATAATGCAACCAGATCATCTTTCCTATATTAGTGATGAATTAACTCAACATAATTTGGATGTAAACATGCATTGCATGTTTTTTATATATCTATATATAATGATCCTTACATAACTCACAATTAACAATTGAACATTGTTTAATTTGAAATCATTAGGAAGGCTTTCTGAAAATTTTTCAGTGATTGAAACATCTCTCTTCTATATCTTTACTTCACAATTAATTTTCAACTCTATTCACTTTCCTATTTCTGTATTCATGGTACTCTCAGATTTGATAATAGGTCTAATGATGATTTCAATTCTATTTGGAACATTTAGCTGTTATTAGCAATATTATATATTTTCCAGTCATTTGCCACACAGCTGTGGAAAATACTTATAAACATGGCCCTTACATTTTTTATACTAATTCATATGTGATTATGACAATATCATTTCTCACAATCATCTAAATTTTCATCATCAGTAAGCATATCGATTACTGGAAAATAAGAGTTGCATCAAATTCTTTATTGCATAATTTTCAATATCTTCAAGAAGTTCCTTAAGTATATGTGTTAACTGTTCAATTATTATAAGTACTTTCAGAGGACACTTAAAATAATTGTATCTTAACATTATTTGATTGTACATATTGCTAAATAATAATCAAGAGAGTGACTACAGGCAATATAGCATATCATGATTTAATTCCTTATTTCCTTTTAGTGAAAGAAATAGTTCACTCAGTGATTTAACTTTTGAACAATAAAAGATCAAGGGCAAAAAATATAATATGAGAAAAAGGAAAGAGAAGAATCATGCCACAAGAATTGATCAAGTCATTAGCAATGGAAAGATGAGAATCCTTTAATCATCCCTTATGATATGCAAGTTACACAGTGAATGAATTCTACTCTTCATCTACAAAGTAAATGATATTTACTGCTTTCTATCACTTAGCAATATACTGCATGAGCATCAGAATGGTACATGTAAGCTATGTATTAACAAAGATATATAATGGCTAACCACATATTACAAGTACAGCCAATTCTCATTATCTGCAGTAGTTATGTTCTGTAAATTCTTTGTGAATACTGAACCATTGTGCCTATGGGAAATATAGAATTAAGTTCCTGCAAACCTTTCTTCTCAACATTTTCATCCTTGCTTTGTGTGTGTTTTCTGTTTAAAAACACTTTATTTAATGCAAATTACAATACTTACATATAATTATACTGTATACAGTGTACAGTATTATAATTACAGTAATCCTTATTTAATTTTTTAAAACTAACTACAGTATGTAGTAAATAAAATCTTATTTTTGATGGATAGTTGTTTGATGTTGCAGGAAGTTTGATGTGGCAGCTGACATATTGTCTTTCTGAACTGCATTGAAAAACTGCATCAGCCTTGTCTTCATTGCTTTTTGCCTCAGATCTCTAAAATCTTGGCATAAAAAGCATATGCGCAGGAAGTTAGCACCTAAATTTGAGGCTGCATTCAAGCATAGGGTCACATTCTTCTGGGGACCTGCAGGCAATATGAACAAGCTTTTGGTCAACCTGCGATCTGTAAAGTGAGCAAGGACAGATAATGAGACTTTTCCGGCAGAACGACACAGAGACATTTGGTAACAAACAACTTCCTTTATTAGAGAGAGAGAGAGTTTACATTGGTAACAGTATTTTTGCCATTCAGCAGGAGTCTGCAAATAAATGGAAAAGCTCCGTGGAAATCGATTTTGTGATTATAAATAAATTTTCGCAAATAGTCGAATATGAGAATACGGAATCTGCAAATAACAAGAACTGACTGTATATGGAAAGTCCTAAAGGTATCTCAATGCACCCTTAAGACTTTCCTTACTTATAATGTGCAATACAACAAGTATAATTTTTGCTAAAGTAATATTTTAGTAAAAAATGCATTTTGAAAAAACTATAACTCAAATCACTGTTTTATCAATACACACTAACTCTACTATATTTTCAATTACATAGTGCAAATAAATTGATCTAAACCTATTTGTAAATCAGTATTAAATAAATCAAAATATGTCTACCAAAAATATGAATTTAAACACATTAAAAAATAAATAGCTATGTAGATATTTTATATATGTACATAGAATTTTTTTTATGTAAGAAAAACTCACTAAAGTATAATGGTGAAATAAAAGTCATGCCAATTAACAAATTCTAATTAAATAAAATAATGAATATGTGTCCATTTGCACATCTTTAGGACTTAACAGATTAATAGGATTGAATTTATTAATCCAGACAATAATTTAGGTATTAATAAAACAAATTATTTGCTTCTAACTGCTTTGTTTTCTTCACTTATTTGTTATTGTTTGAATAAATAAACTTTATTATTTTATTTTCTTGTTTGATAATTTATTTATTAGTTAATATATTCACTAACAATTTTGTTCATTTTATTAATTAATTTAAATTGATTGCTCTATGTCAATAAGCTACTCCAGTTTAGGATGATTGATCTAATTACCAAACTACATTATATAACATATCTGAAATATGAACTTACTTAGACATTTCCATAATCAAGTTTTAATGACAAAGACATTATTCTACAGATTCCAGGTTCAAATCTGATTATGATAAGTTTTTATTTCAGATAATTATTCATAATTATAGAATAATTATTAATTAATAGATGGTCCTTAGTCCAAATTAATTACAATTATAGTTTATTCAAAAATTATTAACACAAGAGTTATTTTGTCTGAATTTAGCTACTATACAATTATGAAAATTTTTTTATTTATACTTTTAAATTCATTCAATGATTTGCAGTTGTATGATTATCTTTTCCACTACAGGCCTAACCTATTATAGCAGAACAAAAATATTGCCATTTTTTCAGAATACTAAGAAAAAATACTTTAAAATATAAAAAAAAAATATTTTTAATGCAAATGAATTTAAAAAAAAAAGAAATACAATGTTAAAATGATTTTATATATATATAAAAAAGATTAGGAAGTTTGCATCCAATTTATAAAAATTTATATATAAATATACAATAAAATATCAATAAATCAGTTGTATCAAAATATAATGTATAGGAACATCTATATTGGTGAAATCATATTATAAAACTTTTCCATAATGATATTTTGCAGATATCATAGAATTTTCATTTTGGTAATTCCAGTAAAATTGCTTTCTTAATTTTGTATTCTATTCCAATTTGATTAGTATCTATTTCCCATTTAAGTTTTATTAATAATCTCTATTTTTTCTGATAAACAACTTTTTTGTATTTTCTGAAATAGTAGAATTCTTCAAGTTATTATAAATTTCAAAATATCTTTCTATCACTTTTCATTTTAAAAATTCTATAATGAAAAATTAGTAGCATTATACATTAAAATCTAGAATATTTATATTCTGAACAACAGAAAATAATTTTTAAAAAAATTTGAAAAAAAGGATAAAAGTGAGGAACATCTGGTCTAAAATTTATCTTAGCAAAAATCAGACAATAAAAATAAAAAGATTTCAAATACTGACAGCAGTATTTGAAATATTTGACTTTGGAAATGCAATCTATATTTCTCTAAGATATTTTCATCATTTTTGTTTTTATTTAGATCTATAGTAGTTTTAGTATATTGTAGGCATTTTGAAATTTTACATTATTAACTTTTAATTTTTTTGGAAAGCAGATAAATGGCATTCTATAGTATTGATCTTATATAATATTTTATTCAGTTAATTTGAATTTATTATTATAATTTTTTATTTTTCAATGTATTTTTGAAATTTTGCAAAAAATATTAAATTAAATAAAAGCATAAGCATTTGAAGCTCTATGCTTGATATGTATAAGCATATTATTAATATATTTTAAGGCATCTTTTGAATTTGGAAAAACTCTATCATAGTCTTTTAATTGTATTATATTGAAAAGAATAATATAATTCTTTTTAAATTTATCATTGTAGTTTATTAATGTATTTTATAATCCTATATTCAAATATTTTGTTTATATATAATTTTTAAATTATAAACAAACATTCTGTATTGAAAAAACTAATATTTTATAACAAGTTGTCATTCTATGATAAAATATTAAATTTTAATTATTGTGATACTTAAATTGTCACATAATTTAATGAATAATTAACTCCGAAGAAAAATGATAAAGAATAAGAACGATTTTGATTTATGATTATTTTATTTACATTTATTTTAAAATACAGAGAAATATTCTCTAACTAACCTGATTCCAATATCTGTTAACAACACAAAGTACAGCTTCATCACTTGTTTGCCTTTTTTCTAATTGTTCTATTCTCTGACGTAATTCAGATTCTTGACGTTGTCTTTGTTCCAAACGTTCTGATAATTTTTTATTTTGGAACTGTAAGACCTTCATATCCATTTCTTCCTGTCATTAAATTAAAAATTATTATAAAAACGAATTGAAAATTTACATGTAAATTTTCAATTTGTATAGATTTTATGCATTTTTTGTTACTATAATAATTTCATGTTTATTTTTATAACAATTTCATTGCTAATAAATGTTTACTACATTATAGGATGTCTTCATTTAAAAGATTTTAGTCTATAATTTAAATATAATATATATTTTGAATTATTATACAATTTGAAAATTGCTATAACTATTATGTAAATGTAGTTTATCTATTACATCATTGATCCATTCCAGCATGAAAAATTCTACACGTGATTCACTTCTACCTCAAGCCTGAGTGTCTATTCAGATATAAAGTATTTTTTTATTGCATTATCTGAAAAACCAAACCCTTGTAAAAACTCTTGAATTATTGTCAATACTCCTGACAGACAAAACTTTAATGTCTCAGATTTTAATAATTTTTGATATTCAGATGATTTTTTATTTACTTATGTTTAAATAACTCCATTTTAAGTTGAAAATGATTAACAATGGTACTAATTTTAATAGCAATAGTAGACTATTGAAGACAAAATCCTCTATGTGATAAAAAATAAAATCATTCGGATTTGATCAAAAATAAAAAATAAAATATTTCAGAATTGAACTCAGTTTCAAAGATAATAAAATTGTTTGGAACTGAACCTGAATCTCTAATATGGTAAATGATTACTTTATCATGCAGCCATAGTCCAACTGTAAATTTTTAATAAAACTGAAAAAGTATTTCTAGCCAACATGCTATGAAAAGTGCAAAATTTAGAATAGCAAAAGGATAATTATAAGATTGAATTATCATAAGTTGAATGATCATAAGTAGAGCAGCAGTACCTGGATTTGTTGTATTTACTCTAAAATGTGCAAAATTTCACATTTTTGGAATTTTGGTTTTTGAAAAATGGGCTGTCATTAAAATAAAAATTGCACATCTTTAAATAATTTTCAAATACTACTAAAGACAGTGATATGTGCTATGATTTGTTCTGTATTTCTTAAATATAGTTTTGATTCATCTCAATGAATTTTAAAAAATAAAATAAAAATTTTTTCTTCAAAAAGTTTCTATTTTGAATTTCTGATATACAAATAATTCTCATATAACACAAAAGTTAAGCTCCTATAAAATCTCATGTAGTATAAATCAAGTTATAGGGGATTAAGAACCAGTATAAAAAGGGATGTTACATTCTAAAAGCTAAAAAATAAAAAAAAAACATGTTTTTGTTAATAATCAGAAACTTAACATATATTAAAAATAGTAATAATTAAGCGTGTGTGTGTGTGTGTGTGTGTGTGTGTGTGTGTGTGTGTGTGTGTGTGTGTGTGTGTGTGTGTGTGTCAATGTATTTTCATTTAAATTTCTTCTTCTACATCTGTACTAAGCACAATCAAATAAAAACATTTTTCTAGTACAGAATATCTTACTTTCTAAACTTACTTCTAGAGTATCTAAATTTCATTTATCTTTTGTTCTTTTTATAAAATCAGTATTCTGAATTGTTTGCTTTTTTTGATAGAACTTTTAAATTTCATGGTATTAAGCTAAACATTTTTGAAACTGTTTTAATTTTGTGTTTCTTTCAATCAAAGAAGTTATAAAATACAGAGATTTTCAAATAATTTTTTCAGAATGGTTATCAGTGGGGATTCACAAAAAAGAAAAAGAAAAGAAAAAAAGAAAATATTTAAAAACTACATCAAATTATATTAGATGTAATTTTTACATCTAATGCAGTTTTTTCTCCCACATAAAAATATAATGTTGTATGTGGTTTACCAAATTTCTTAACTGTTAGAATGAAACTATATTCTATAAATATCAAGTTGTGTGAAAATTGCCATAATTTTTTAAATATATTACAGTGAAATTGTGTTGTATAGGTACTATATCATGCTGAGATTATCTGTATTCAAAAATATTTTTTTTTTATTTTTTTGATAAAAATATATGTTAGATAACTTTCGTTCTTTTCATTGATGTCTGAAAAATTTTAATGTAGGATCAATAAAGGTTTATGTGGAAGAAATTTCTAAATAAAAATACAGTTTCTCTGCCATTTTCTTCTGAAAACAGCAATACAAATAGTGTATCTGAAAATGTTATAGAATTAAAGTATATTCTTACATTTTGAACTCTTTTCATGTTATTTTTTTTTGTCTCAATTACTTTTTATTTAAATTTAAACTTACTATGGATAACCTATGATATTTACTTGATTATAAGCTGATATCTTTTTTCCATTTTTACATCATATGAAAATATTGATCAGTTTAGAATCAGTACCATTATTAGAGGATCAATATAGCAACTAATGTTGTTTACTGATATAATATTTAATTTACATACAGTATATTGTACTTATATGTAGGCCCTAAGTTTCCTGCTATTCTTCTATTTTTGATATCCAAAGTATGGAAGAGGCAAATAATACAAATTTCATTATAATTTAGAATAAATATATCATGTTAACCCAAATATAAAAGAAATTTAAAAAATAATCAACACTGAAAAGAAACAGAACCGTTGAACCATTAATTGAAAGAACCGTTAATTAAAATTTCTAACAAAGTATCAGTTTGTTTATAAGAAAATTATAAAACCGTTCTTTTCCAGATACTTCATCATATTCTTTATAATTCTAGCAAATTAAATCATATATATATTTTTAATGAATATTTTTATTGAATCATTTATATTCCACCTCATATTAAATCTTTCATTGTGCAATTCTGGAAATAATTTTCTTAATAATTATATATATTAAGTTAATTAATATTCATAATTTTATTAAAAATTTTAATTTTTAATTTTTTTAGAATATTTTCACTATTTTTTAAGATATATATTTGAAATTTTTAAGATATCTCCTTTGTATCAGTATTTTGTAGGGATGTAAATAGATTATAATTTTTGACAAACTTAGAAAGATAAAAAAATTTAACAACTTAGAAGTTAATTACTGCTATTCCCTAATGTCACTTTATTCCAATAACTCATTACAGCACTTCTTGCAGTATTGGGATACCAATTTTATTGCAAATTTTAAATAGAACTAACGTTTTCGGCTGTTCGCCATCATCAGGTTGCTACATAAAAGCGTTAGAATTTTTAAAACAATAAATAGAACATCAGAACATTTTTTAACTACATCATAATTGGGCGATTACAGCATTAGCTTAACTTAGGATCAACTAGTGCTAATCACGCATTAGTTGTAAAAATAAACTAAAAAAACATAGTGCATAAAACGTAAAATACAATAAAAGCAAACTAGAAGATAAAGGTCAAAAGACCAAAGTGTAAACTGATATGACAGCACTTTGTGCGCATGCCAAGCATTGGCCTGTACACCAAGAACACAAAGTTATGACCAATCACACTGTAGTAGGTCGCTACTAGCACATCCTGGGAAATACAAAAAAATATGGCTGAAGGTGGCTATTTCAGAAGTCAGTCGAAGATTCCACAACCTCACGTGAGAAAAAGAGAGATTTAAAAGTTCATTGATGGAATGCAACAACCAAAAAATCAATGAAATAGTTAAAAAAACATGAAGAGTCTACCAATGATTTGTTAAAAAAGCTAAGACAGAAGCATATAGAGAAATTAAAATGGCTCCTGAATAAGCAGAAGAAATTTAGAAGAGTAATTAAACTACCATTAGATGATGATATCACAGTCATAGGTAACATCCAATTCGCTCCTCTATGCCATAACAACCCTGGAAAAAGGACCCGCATGCATTATAGCCACCACAAATAATATCCTGGATGATATTCAAGTCTTCGAACTGTTGATAGAAGACCTTGGGAGTTTAGAGAAAGAGAGAATAAGGTGGCAGTTCTTAGAGCAATCAAGGAAAGCATCAATGAAAAGTAAACCTAGTAGCGATGTAGCTGCAGCAAGGGAAACACTAAAATGGTTGAAACGTAATGATTACCTTCTTACAAGAGAAGATAAGACTAAGAAAGTGGAAATCATAAGTAGGCAGCAGCATGACCAATTCCTCCACAAGTTTATCCAAGAGTCTGATGCTGAAATCATTAGCATGGACCCTACCAAAAAGACAGATATGAATCTAGACAGACTTGTAAAGAACAAAGAATTCCCAGCCATGTTTAAGCATAATAGAGTAAAAGAAGCATTATGCCCGAGACTATTCACCTATGCAAAAATCCATAAAGACCCATTAGAAATGAGACTGATTGTAGAGAAACGACATGCACTGACTTATAATCTAGAGTCTAAATTAGCCAAATGGTGTAATAATATTCTTAAAAAGTTACAGATACACAGTGACCAACCCACGGAAAGTTTTGGAAAGAATCCGAGGAAGAACACCAGGAACCAACGAAACCTTTGCAACGTATGACTTCAAAAATTTATATCCTTCGTTGAAGTTAGAACCCAGTTGCTTGGCTTTTTACAGATTCCTTTTGAAATAAGTACTTGATTCACTAAAAGCAGCTCCTGTATTGAGGGAAATAGCATACATGATGTGCTATCAATCTTACTTCTGCTTCAGAGGAAAGTATTATAGACAGAAAAGGAATGTCCCCATAGGAAACCCAATAGCAGGAGTCCTAGCCGAAATCGTGATCAGAGAAATAGATGATGATGCTGTAAACAAGTTAAAACCTGATATAATAGATTACATGAGATATGTTGATGACATTCTTGTCGTATGGAAAGCAAATTCTAGGATTGAATCTTTAGAAGAGCCGTTCGGCCTCCAGTTAAGACAAGAGCAAAGCACCCAGTCGACAGTACATTTTCTAGATTTTGATATTGAACTAATAGATGGCTCATACAAAATGAAAGTATATAGAAAACCAACCTATTGTCCTGTAATTATCCCCAATTGGTCAAATGACCCAGTTAGATACAAGAAAGCAGCATTTAGATAGTATTTCCAGAGAGTGTATGAGTACTGTATGGACAAAAAAGATTACGAGGAT
>WUQG02446759.1:0-13203 GCA_011317285.2 Androctonus mauritanicus
AAACTACAATAGATTCTTTCTTTATGCCAAAATAACTGTATTTGCCCATCATCGTTAATTAAACTTCTTAATTTTAAGTTTGAATGTATGGAAAATATATACAGTATGTAGTTTAACTTTTTAAATTTTAAGTTTTAATGTATTTTTTTCAACATTTAAAGTTAAAATAAAAAGTTTCATTTTAACTTGTACATAATTTTTAGCAACCACCTTGAAAAACGTATAAACGGGGTTCTGCTGCATTTTGATAAATAAAACATATATCAAAACATGTAAACAAACTACTCTAACGTTTCGTTAAAAGATTTATTTTAATTAAAAAGAACTGAATGATGATTTTTTTTGTAAAACTTTCATGTAAGTTTATAGTTTATTGTTTAACAATACAGTAAAAAAAAAAACAATTTTTAATTCATCACATTTTTAAAATGACGCAAAAACCGAAAAATGCGATATTTTCGCAATACTAAATAATCTGTATTTAAGAAAGCAATCAAAATTTTATTATTAAGGTCAACTGCATTATATAATACATGCAAATTAAAAACAGTCTAGCAGAAAATATTTCGTAAATTTATATAAAGTAGCTAACGTTTTGCATTAAAATGGCGGAATTTATTCCAAAAACCTAAAAATCTAATCATTCATTTTTTTCAGCACATTATAAAAGATACGATAATCACTTCGCATAATTTAAATATTTATTTTTAATCCGTAATTTTCTATAATTTTTCTAGCATACATGACGAATTTCTTCTATAATCTCTCTATATAGAACTGCATATAGTTCAAAGTTTCAAATATCGTATTAATTTTTAGCATTAATTAAAGTTATAAATAATTATTAAATCGTTCTCTCTTACCTTAAATTAAATTTCGAAAATAAATTGCATGATATTCAACGTTTTGCTAACGATAACCACCCTCATACAATCGTTATAAAAGCAAATTTCTAAAGCGATTCATATTCATATATGTATATATATGTATGTATATATGTATATATGTATAATTTATCTTCAGCGAATGACAACATCCATTGGCAAATTTTATCTACTGCTAAAGGAAGCATTCTATTGAATAACTATATCATCGATTGGATCAATTTATTTGTCAAAAGAGAACTAATATTATCGCCATCAACAGAGTTCCTTATACTCTTTCGTTTAATCTAATAATCTTATAAAGTCTAAGTTTCGTTCTATTTACAGTATACGTGAATATAGTGGTTTACTCGTCATAACGAATTTATTAATATAAACAATGATTTTAAATGATTAACATCAATATGTAGATTTGAGTCAATGACTTTTATAGAATTTATTATATAAATAATTGATTTCTGTTACTAAATATTAAAATAATTATATGAATTTGCCTTAAAAATGCATAAGATTCAACTGTATTTTATAGAGATATTTATGGAATAATCAAACTTTCCCAACAACGTAAAGGTTTGTGAATGGCTATAAACATTCAAGATTTATTAAATATATTTATTCAATACTAATCTTGATATATGGATATATAAATGCTCGATATGTTATATGAATCTTTATATATCAAGCTTAAATTGTCTATGATTACGGTGGCCATATTTTTTTTTTTTTTTTGGAAAAAATAAAGGATAAATCAGAAAATGTTTCATAGTAAGAAAAAAGCAGATTTTACTAAAACTGAAAAGTCTTATAACATTTATTATGTAATATAATAAATGTTATAAGACATGAAAATACTCATTCAATGGGGATTTTAGATCCAGGAAGACAGAAGGAAAATTTGACGATTTTTAAAACGTTTTGTTGTTGATATGTGTTTTTCTATGTAATATTTAAAAATTCCGGTCTATCAGCGTTGACAGGATTTGTCATTTTGTTATTATTCTTCAATATTTTCACAAGTACAATCTTTTAACAAGGAAATATGACATTGTCACAGAAAATGACAGTGTCATGTTTCCGTGGATCGTCTGTTGCCTCTGGTGTTCAATTTAGTATTTATTCATGAAATAAAGGACAAAATGGCCATTTTAGAAAAAATAAATAAATTTAAAGGATAGAGAAGTGAAATAAAGTACTGTCCTCTTAAAAGAAGGACGTATGGTCACCGTATCCATTTACGTGCTATGATACCTGACTATGTTACATGAATTGTATCGTTATTCCATTGCCTCTAATATATTCTAAAACAACAAAAATAATGTAAACACAAACTTTTTAAACATTCAGTTTTAAGCATGCTTACAGTCAAGAGAGATTTCATTATACGAGCTAGAAAAAAAAATAAATATTGAAAATATAAATTAGGTTTTCTCTGCTTTTCTTAAATTCCGATTCACTCCTTTCGGAACTAAAAAAATAGGTAGATATTTATAGTAGTATAATGTTTAACTTTTTACTATTGTAACCATTATCTATTATTATATTATTTCCTTTTAAGCTTACTCAAGTTTGTCGGATTTTTTTTTTTTTCGACTTTCAATACTTTGTTCGCGTTATTACATCAGAATAAACAATCCCACCTAGATATTTTGATCTTAATGGCTAATTAAGAAGAAATAAATATAAATAAACAAGTTAGATTTTTCGTAAAATTAAGTGAAGAAAGAATTTCTATAAACTAACTGAGGGAAATAAATAAATGAGAATTTCCATAAACTAGGGGAAATATTTTTTCACATATTGCATGCAATATGCAAAAAAATTATGTATTTTATGTATATTTTATTATCTAATAACAAAAAATGCATAAAACACATAAAGATTAGTTTAAAAATTTAATAATATTGATAGATTTAATAATTTCTTGTGGATACTCAAAAAAAAAAACAAAAAAACATTTGGATAACTATGAAGTTTTTCAAAACCATAACAACTTTTCCACATTAATTTACAATTTACAGGCTCATCTATAAAAAAAAAGGAATATTCACAAGTAAAGTTGGATATTGAGGCTAACAGAGTTTAATTAAATTTATTTACGCGGTTCTAACTTACTAGTTAGTAATAAAAATATCTAGTTCCATCCTCTTTGAATATCATTCTTTTCTTCAATTAATCTCATCTCAAATTAACTCCTCATAGAAAGAAAATAATTACTATAATTTAAAATGAAAAGTGAGTCTTACATTCTAAATTAAAAATTAATAACTACTCTAATTTTCAAAGAAAATTATTCAGATTCCATATGGCACGCACAACAGAACGGAAGTGTTATAAGATACTAAGTTTCAAGCAAAAGTTTCGACAAAATAATGTAATGAAAGATAGATAACCTCATATGGAATATAGATAGATAACTATTTCGAATTGGTAAATTGTCCCAAATATTTAATTAAAATCATAATAAGATTCGTGTGCTGATAAAAAAACAAAAGTAGAGTTAAGACAATGGTTATAGCTATAACTATAACTATTGTCGAAATTGAATGAGTTGAATAAATGTGATAATAGCACGCTAAATACAGTAAGAGAAAAGTCACGTACAGGAGTTTTACTGAGGAAAAAGAAATTTAATTTTAAAAGAAATTTAATAAGCGTACAAAATTTGAAGTAATATTTCAGGATTTTGTTCAAAGTAAATATTAAAATTCGTAAAAAAGACTTCTTACCGATTTTAATCAGAAATTTGGGTGAAAATAATGAAAATATCAAAAAATGGAAGTCAATAAAATTGAAAATCTATTCAATGTCAAAAAAAAAAAAAAAAAAAATGTGAAGTGCTACACATCTGATGTTGCACACTATACAATAATTTGTTTCAATATAAATTTGAATTGCTTGATATATCTCGAGAAAAATATTGTACTTCTCTGAACTGTGCGTTTTAATTTTGATAAAAAGCATAATAACTTATAATGATCATATTTATCTTTCTCGTATATCAATTTTAAAAGTTGAATTAAATTACAGTTTTTAAAAACTACAGTATATCAATCATAAATTTGGATGCATTCTTACAAAAGCATTAACTTTTCAAACTGGAACTTAGTTCTAATCCATAAAGATTCATTCATATAAAAGCAAAACACATTTTATTCAATATTAAATTATCATCGTTTACTTATAAAATATATTAGTTAAATTATGAACTTAAAATGCATCTATGAATCTAAAGATTTTTTTCACTTCACCATTGCTAAAAATAATAAAAAGATAAGAATTAATATATAGATAATACAAATTTCATTAACTCTAATAATTATCCTCTACGGGAGGATAGAATTCGCCATAGTTATGTATTTTAAGAGGCGACTAAAGGGTTGACCTCTCTTTTCTGCTAGTGGGCTGTTACACTTTTGACAGAACACTTTTCCTCTTTCTTATATGATTATCACTTCACTCTTCATTATTCAAGTGTTTAAACATCCGAGTACGCAGATTCCCGATTAATCGGGGTTAATTTGTAACCCGGAAGTGATGTTTAAGTAATCGATGTTTTATCTTAGATGCGATATCTAATTTTTAAACGCCCCAGATTCGTTTCTGTATTATATTTTAGATAATTGGCGATCAAAATTAGAATTACAAATATTGCAATAATTTCTTTACTCAAATAAACAAATTTCTTGTTTACCTTTTCAATAAATAATAGAACGTTTGAATATAATTTGTGCTAATTCCGAATGAAGCGTATCAAAAGTTTCATCATTGAAACTCTGTTAGAACTGATAACATTTAACACTGTTTAAAAACACGCATATATTCTTCAGAAATATAAAATGATGCATTATAAACGAATAAAAATAAGGTAAAACTGGGAGAGACGGCACAGCTAAGTATATTCACTTTCTAGAGGCAAGATGACATTATGGTAATGCTTATGGAATACAGTAACTGCTATTCATTTGTTTGAACAGCGTAGACGTTGATGTGCTTTATTAATTAAGATAATTAAAAATCCACATTAGGGTAAAACCGGGAGAGATGGAGCAGTTTTTTTTTTTTTTTGTTTACTGATAAAATTATTAATAATCATAATCAAAATCTTTTATTATTCAAAATAGCTTAGATGGAACCATACGCACAAAGTAATGCCAAAAATTAGTTAAACAAAATGAAAAAAGTTGAAAAATTGTTTATTTTATTGCTTTTTTTCATTTTGATTAACTAATTTTTGGCATTAATTTGTGCATATTGTTCCATCTAAGCTATTTTGAATAATAAAAGATTTTGATTATGATTATTATTAATTTTATCAGTAAACAAAAAAAAGTTGCGCCATCTCTCCCGGTTTTACCCTAAATTAGTCGATGAAATATATCCATAATTAAATTTGGTTATGGACATGATATTTCATCGAATGACCTATAGTATTCTCTTTTTTTACTATGATTTTATATAATCAGCAAATTTGATATTATTCAAAATTGTATCTAAGCAAATAATAAATAGTATTGAAATATCTATATGAAACTTTTTCCTTAAATTTTATCAAGAGAAGAAGCTTTTTTCTAAAAAGAAAAAAAAATTAAAAAAATGGAAACTCCAACTTCAGCGTTGCCTAATTAAAGCCATGTAAATTCATCTATTGATAAAATTTGATTCTTTTATTGATCAAAGAAAATTTATACAATAGCCTACAATATTTTTACATAATGAAGTACAATAATTATGTATAAGTTTTCCTTGCAAACTTTTTAATAGTCATGATTCCGTTTCCGAAGTTTTTACATAGAAGTAAAAGATATTGTAATATAAAAAATATCAATGATTTTTTATTATGATTTCATTTTTTATTTATTATAGCATTTCATTTATTTGCGTGGCATTTTATAACGCTAAATAGCAATATAGCTGTATTTTTGGCAATATATCGCGATTTGATAAAATTATTTTTATTATCCCTTTTTAAAAATTCATAAAACAAATTACTTCAAGTAACCTAATTTTTATATGTCAAAAAAGGACCGCTTAATACATTTTTTTTCTCTTCTTATATATAAATTATAAAACTTTTGAAAAGAATGTGCATATAATTATAATTAATGGACGGAAGTTTATTTCAAAATGTCAATTAAATTTAAATTCATGTTAGAGCTATTTTCATATAATGTAGGCCTATTGTAAATTTGATTTGGATTGAGTGAAAACATGATTTGCAAAGAATGCCTTTGTTTTTGTGAAATCATCATCATCATCGTCATTATTCAAGATGATTTGTACCAAAACAAGTATGCTTTCATTCGAATTTGACTAAATACATAAATTATAAGTGATTTTGAGTATCTTTCTATAGAAGATTGAAATAACAATACAACATCATACAAAATTTGATTTAGATAATAAATAAAAAATATTATTTGTGAAGAAATACACAAAATCATGCTGATCTCACATGCCTATTTCTTTATAAAAATAAGTTTAAAATCTTTTACCATCGATATATATATATAGATATTCTGATATTTGCGACGGAGATATTTATTTAATTTTGTAAGTATCATATACCTTTTTTTTTTTTTAATTTCTGCATGCCAGCTCTCCAAATCCTTAGTGAACCACACTGACAAGTGAGTTGACTAAAGTGAAACTGCCCACGTTGATAACAATTGATATAGATTAATAAATCCCATTTCAACCAAATTATTCATATTCAAAATTTGTTAAAACAACTATGGCATTGTTTTTTGACATATCATTATTCTACTTTTCATTTTCTGTATTTGTAAAAAATATATAAGTATATTACATATATAAAGTTATAAATAAAAATATATAATTAAATATAAAAATAATGCATTATATGTTAAAAATAAATCAAATATTATAAAATATTATATAGTTTAATAATTTCTTATTTATCTATTTGATATTATGATCATCGGAAAATAAATTATGCCTATGAAAACGTTGTTTTTAAAGATATTTAAATTTCTCTGTAGATAGGAAAAATAAATGAATACCATTGAAATATTTGCAGTAAGTGCTGAAATTAATTTTATGACAGATAATTAAAATGGTGAAAATAAAATTATTTCTTTTTAATTACTCTGTCTTGATTAATTCTGATTACAGAGATCATAGGATATCAAAAGACTATTTATATATCAAGTTTTGTTTTTCGATCTCAGTATAAACTGAAAGTAAGTATCTGAAGAAATTCGATATAAATATCTGAAGTATGTCTAGAAGGAAAGAAATGTGATCCACTCTTGTTCTTCTAGAACCTTTGGCCTATTTTCCCCTAGTCCTCTGGGATCAATTTTATATATTCTCCCAGATATCGGTTCTTCTTTCTTCCAATCAATTGTTATTTGCAAGTCATAAACTATATTAAACATATGGTATCCTCATGTTTTCTTATTCAAAAAGATGATTATGATATTTATGTGTTTCTAAGAATATTTTTATCGGTAAAATATCTAATTACAGTTGTTTCGGCTACGTATGCCCTATCTCTAAATTTTTTTTATCAAGAAATATTTATTATCAAATATTTATTTCTTTATATATTAAAAATTGTTTTTTTTTATTACTCGATAGTATTTTTTAGTATTCAGAACGTATCTGAAGTTTAACTACAATGGATTTAATTTTGCTGTTAACAAATAGATTCGATAAAATATTTGTATAATATGTAATAATGATTTTTATAAATGAATATTATATATAATTTTATATACAGTATAAGAATAGTTCTATTGAAAATATACATTTTCGTATAAAAATAATAGTAGACTATATTGAAAAATTTGTAGCTAATAATATGAGGAATGTACATGAATAATCCCATGCTTATATTAATATTTTATTTTCCAACCCATTAATAATAATGATTAAACATTAAGCAAGTCCCAATTATCAAATATGAAACAATTCAAATTCTCATCAAAATTTATAATTTGAATCAGAGAATCGTAGAATATTCTGGAAGAAAATTGCCAGCAAGCAATTGTTATGATCAATAAATTTTATAAAATATTTTTGATGCCTTATACTTTACAATTGAATAATAACTTCCAATTTTAATAACTACTCCTATGTTTATTATATTTTTAAAATATTACAATTTTACAATGAATAAAAATAATGATTTTAAATAGCTAAAAGCATTATTTTATACATTGATAAATTGTAATATTTTCTTTTTGACTTAATTTTTTTTTTAAATCGGACGAAAACTTAGTCGAAGATTGATTTCATAGTTTTGGGAAAGTGCAGAATTTTTTAGCGAAAGAGAACTGATGATTACGCGACGCTGTTGATGTGATTTAGGGTGAGTTCCTGCATTGGGGGATTTTCGGGGGTTTGTCAGTATGCCACTGACAATAAATAATGTATTTGGGCTGATTCATATTTTTGTACGACGGAACAACTAAGAGACAAGTACCAGATCCATAAAATATTCCTTAATGCATATACTGATAATGGACAACTGTCATATTCTATAGTACTGATACGGATCATCACCGATTTCTTCCAGCATTTTCAACAAAAATATTTCAAAAATTTGATTTATGTATGAACGATTTGTCGAACTCAGCTTTATCGATAAACGGAATACAATATCTGCCAATTTACTATATTAAAAGTAGAACTTTTACACTAAAGATAATTATAACATGCTAAGAATTTTCTTTGATTTGTGAATAGTACTAAATGAATTAAACTATTATAATTTATTAATAAAAATCAAGAAAATATTTTTAAAGACAAAATAGACTGCAATAATCTTAATACAAAAAATTGATTTTTTATAGTTGTTTTATAACTATTACTATTTATTTTTTATTTCTTATTATACATATAGCATTTTTCATGTATAAAAATTAATTCATGTGAGAAATACTTTACATTTCGAATACTGTATAATATAATTTTAGGTTATTTAGTTTAGTAATGTAATACGAGTATTTTATGTTTGTAGCATTTTTTAATAAATAGTCTTGTTCATGAATTTAGATATTTAACTAATATGTAACTAAAACAGCTATAATTTTCTAATAAGAATTTAAAAAAAAAACAAGCATTTATGTTTGAGTAAACTAAAAATATCTCTTGGTTAACATTCAACGAAAAAATAAAACTATTTTATGATAATATGACTTGACTCATCTATAATATAAATCAGTGGTCTTCAAACTTTATCAATTTATGAAACCCTTATGAGTATAAAATTATTTTGCGGAACGGGATCATAAACAATAGAATATTCACAATTTAGGTAGTAGCCTACATATAAAGAAAAACGTTTTAATATTATTTTATTATATTACAATAAAAGTTAAAAAAGTATTACAAAATAAAGCTATTTTCATCATTTTGATGAATATTTTATGTATGTTTATACATAAAATATTCATCAAAATGATCAAAATGATCAAATGATCAAAATCCTGGGTTCCACAAAATACCTTTAGGGTATTTTGTGGAACCCAGGATTCCGTAGAACATAGTTTGAAGACCACTGATGTAAATGAATCAGTACTGTATTTATAAAGAATAAATAAAACTAATAATATTTTATAGTCCTTTATATTATAAATTCAAAATATTGGAAGGAGAATCAACAATGAAACTTAAAACATTCTATTTAAAAATTAATATTTATTTTTTATTTAAAAATGAAAAAATAATAATAATAATTATTATTTTTAAATTAAAAACTTTTTATAAAATGATAAATTATCTAAATTGGAATTATCAAAATAAAATATAGTAAACTTTTAAAGTTTGATTTTGGATAAAATTTTCATTTTCGTTTATTCATTCTTCTAATAATGCAACGTTCATTACAAAATATTTTCTAATTATCTTCTTGCTAGTAGTTATCTAGCTTAAATTATGAATACCTTTTAATTAGATTACCAAAAAACAAATTCAATTTTGAAAAAATTAATAAAACATAATAATGTTTTTAAATTCTAAAAACTCGGTTTAGTTGTAAAAATTTTTAATAGTGAGCAGACTTTTTCAGACTACAGTTTCTTAAAACTGTAGTCTGAAAAATAATGCACCAGACTTCTTAAAAAGGTTTGAATGAAGCCCATTAATAGTCCTTATCCAACCTATTAAAATAGAAAATATCAGATGGGTATGTAGATTAGATGGACAGGAGTATAAAAAAATGAATTTTATGTATATTTGATCAAGTTCTATATAATATAAAAATAGCACAATGAAACTTATAAATTTATAATTGGATTTATCATAAGATTAGATTAATTTATTTGAATTTTATTAAGTTATACAAATTATATATTGACACAAATTGTATAGACTAATTTAAAATAAATGTTAAAATTTTATTCAAAATACAGAAATATTTTAATGTTAAAAAGTGTTATTTAACCAGAAGCTATTGAGGAAGGAAAAAAGAAAAACAATCTGAAAATTCCGATACTATATAAAAAAATGGAAAAACTCTACAAGAAAAACTTCTGAATGACAGATTTATTTCACTGACGGAGAGTTGCCATGTGTTTATCTCCAAAAATTGTCAATAGATCTCCCGAATACATGTAAACATAGTAAAGGAAACAATTTTTTTTAATACTTCTGGTCTGTTTATTTGGGGTTGGAGTAATTTAACTACTTGTTGACAATCACTGGATCTATAAATCTTTCATTTAACTCTATGTTGTTAGTTATAATTTATCACTTTGAATTCAACAATTAAAATAATATTAAACTATTACCATTTAGTAAATACAATCAATCACTAATTAAATCAATAATAAATTAGCATTTACTGTACATAAATTTACTATAATTTTTTATTGGCATTCTGAATGGAGATACTATAGCCATAAATTAATAATGCTATATTATTTAAAAAATCCTCTACAACATAGTATATCTATACAGAAAGTTTCATCTTATAATGTTTCTTTAAATATTTGAATAATTTAATTTCGAAAGAGTTAGATATAATAATTTTTAAAATATCTATTTTAAATAACTATCATCTTAATTTATTTAATGCAATATAAAATTATATTTAATTTAAGAGAAAAATATTTAAATTGTGGATTATATTTATGATTATTATAATTTATATTTTCAACACACTTTTCGAAGAAAAGTGATGTCGATGCTCCGGCACTAATTTTGAACTAATCATATATTCTATGTATTATTTAGCAATTTATTGGATTTACTATGTTGTAAATTTAGTCTTCTGAAATTAACATTAAATCTACAGGTTTGCCTAACAGAAAATCCAGGAAAATATGTAGATAATAAATTTATAAAAAAATAAGATATTGAAATACAGTAGTATAATTTATTTTGGTAATGTCAACTTAAAAATGTATCAAATCATCAATTATTAATCCTTGTTATTAGCAAATAAATCATGTCATACAAACTTAAAATACAGTAATTCAAAAGTTAATCGGAGGAGTATGTTTATAAAATATTAGGAACATTAAATAATGCTTTTTTTTTTTTTTTATCAACATAATAAACTGATAGCAAAAATTATTTCTAACCAAGTTAACGACAATGGCATACAGTATCATAATTTTAATGCTATATGAAACATTAGGATGAGACAATACCATATTAAATATTCTTTTGGAACAATGAAGCGATTTTGCTGCGAAGATGCAAGCGCAATTTTAAAAAGAGCTCTAATGATATCTTTTTGAAACAGTTGAACATTTCCATTTGTATTTTCTCTTCCTGTTATTCTATATAATTCTAAGATTATAATATTTCCATGTCCTATTGTTTTAAATTTAGATTATTTTTACAAACTTTTCGTTTCAATTTATTATTTTCATTGAAAAAAGTTATTTAAATTAATATTTCAGCATAATTAAATTTCTTTACACAGTAATTCTGAATTTAAATTAATTGATATCTAAAATATCAACTTCATTTCGCTCTTATGATATAATACATACTACAAATCATTAGTATATATATATAGACTTATATAGTCTATATATGACGGAGTATATTGCTGGGATGGATAATTTCTTTTTTATTTATTTATTTATTGCGTTATCTATGACCAATTCATCTAAATTACTGTATTGTTTATTTATCTATGCACTCAAGTGCATATCATGGTCATTTTTACGGTATATTTGCCAAATTTTTGGAGTTTTATTTAATTAAAAATACATTCTCATTTAATTTGAAATATCCATAAAACAGTAATCATATATTTAATATTATTTATAACTACAAAATAAAATCGGTTTAAAACAAATGCAAAACTACATAAATAAATGTTGAATGAATAAATACATAGTAGATACCGTATTTGATATTTTCGTGACAAAAGAAAATGCATCGATATATATATATATATGAAAACGTTACACTATATTTCTTTCAGATTTAAATATTAAAAATTACAGAAATTAATTCCTTAATAGTGAAACAAAGATGACAAATTATTATTTCCATTATCAGCGCCGTAGCTACAATTTGAGCCGCCCGGGGCGGTCTATCAAATGCCGCCGTCGTTGATTGCCGCCCTTCCTTTGTGAGGCATAATATACCTCAAACCTGTTTAGATCCAATTTGAAAATTAAGTATAAGAAAAGATAATTTTATTTCTTTTATTTATAAATTAAAATACAAAATTACAAACGTTATAATCACTCCATCATTCTGTACTTCGTGGCTATAATAACAACTAATAACAGTCTTTTATTTGATCGGATTAGGGGCCTTGGACAACATTTTTCAAAGACAGTCATATAATTTTTGTAATTGTTAAATCTCGGAATAGTTGAGCATTTCGCTCTTCTTATTATTAAAAGTGTTTAAAAATTTTTTTAATGCCAAAAGTGCCGGCCGAGGCGGACACTTTTTTGGGGGGCAGCATTTTTGGCAATATTTGGCAAAAATAGTAGTATAATGGGCAGTAGCGTAGCTAGGGCGGGGCCCCTCCGCCCCGCCCTAGCTACGCCACTGCCCGTTATACTCATAAAATTTCATAAATTCAAAAGCTGATATCTAATAACAAAAATAAAAATTAATGTTTTATCTGGTGGAGAAGTGTTTTGTATTAATTTACAGTCAGTCGATATTGATACATTATAGAGTTCGATATTAAAACTAAAGATAAAATCATAGAGATAGAAGTAGTATCTCTAGACTGCGCATCTCCCAGTCGCCTGAATGGAAGCAGTTGAGTTAACCGACCGCCATATTGGAGTAGTAAGGCGGGGCAGCGATGTATATAGATTTTTCATTTTTTTTCTTTACGAAATGGTCGAATTATCACTATTTTGATCGAACA
>WUQG02446770.1:0-13200 GCA_011317285.2 Androctonus mauritanicus
TATTGAAAGTATAAATTTATTATTTATCCCAAATAAATATCAAATATTTTTATGATATATTTAGCAATCGATAATTGGTAATTAAAAGAAAAATATATTTTTTAAACTATAAAACATTTTCACCGTTAGGATCCGTAGAAAGAAATCCAATCCCACGATTCTTACTTGTTGGTAAAGATGGCGGCGATAATTTCGAATACCGTTTATAAAGGGAACGGAAAACGTTTGCTCTTTGTCTGTGTGAGTAACAAACAACGATCTATGATAACTAATCTCACCGTCAAAACGATTTTGTAATATTTCGAGGTCGAGGCAATACGCTGAAGTCGTCTGTCAAAAGGTCAAAGGGACCGACCATAAGCCCAATTACAGCTGTGAATGTGAGAGTTGTATGGTAATTATTTAAATTTAAATTATTTTTTATCATTCATAACTTTTGTATAGAGTATTATGTATTTTTTATTATTATTATCATTTATTTTCTGTGTTTTTATAGGAATTAGCTATCTAAGAAAAACGTTTTTAATAATAAAATGTTTGATGTAATTTATTTTAATTAATTGAATGTTCTGTTTGATTATTTTTTAGTGTTTAAATAGTTGCTTTTTATTATTTAAAATAAACTTTTTGGTTATACTTTAGAGATATTTTTCTTACTGTACCTAATTTGCGATTGTTTGGTATATCATTATGGAAAAGATATTATCCCTAAAGAACTGAATGAACAGAGAGTGACTATAATCGTCTTCGTGGGAGATTTAAAAATCCAAAAAAAAAATTATTCATGTGTGACAGATGGTTTAATAGAAATATTTGTAAACATTGATGACATCAGGTTACCTACAGACAAATGTACTGGTTTGTAATGGTAATTGGAACACTAATGTCATTTCAGTTACGCTTGCACCTTTTGTCTTCACTGCTGCTATACTTATTGCGTGATTTTCTGTTTTATCATTATATCCTTTCCAAGAAAATACTGTGGTTGCAAACTGATGTGCGGTCGTTAAGCTTTACACTCATTTCATTCAGAAACTATTACCTATACAATGTTTATTAATTGTACGTATCACATCCTCGAAGCAATTACCGATTGGCAAAAAGAGAAATAGCAATTGCTTAGATTATGCCATCAATTAAAAATTCCATATTGAGTAATATACAAAACTAATTCAAATGATATTGCATTTGCTAGAATATTACAAAAAGTAATGCATTGTTTCACTTTAAATAATGATATAAAATAGAAAATTCACTCTTTATTGATTAATTATTCTGATACACTGATATTTCAGCTTTTATTTATTTATATATATTAGCATGTAAGAAATTTTATTATTATTATATGCATTATAATAAAACAGCATATAGTAGAATTTTTAAATTCTTGGAACGGAAATGAATAAATTTTATTACAATACTTTAAAACATCACCCAAGCAAGTTTTCTTTATGTTTAAATACAATGATCGAAATTTCATCAATCTTTATAATTATATTTATTTTTGACTTTTGCAACTAATTCTGGAGAAACTTTTTTCCTGTCATAAGCCTGTCCAGTCCAAGACATGAGATCAATAAACATTGTGGTGATGCTGAACTTCCATCCATATTCACTAGTACGGTAATCCCAAGGAAATGTATGATGATAATTATGGAATCCTTCTCCACTAACTAAAATATTAACAATAAAATTATCCGCGGGTCGAATATTAGGATTGTATGGCCTGTATCCCCATATATGAGCTGCACTGTTAACCAGCCCTGTAGCATGTAAATCAAAAATATAACGAAGACAAAAGCATGTGCAGAAACATCGAAACATGCTGACATCCCATAAGTAATAAGGAATTAGAGAGGGTGCAGTTACTGCCGTTATTATAACAAGAGGAATATAATACCTGAAAGACAATACGAATAATATTCATTATTTAGAAATATACATTTAAATACTTCAATAATAAATTATCATTATTTATATTACAAAAAAAATAATATTTAAATATCTAATATAGGATTTAATCATTTTTCTTAAGATTGTTTTCAATGCTCATTGAAGCAATACATTTTGTAATTCTAACATTTCACATAATTCAAACATTATTTATTCCTAATTCATTCATATACAATAATTAACTATTTCAACAATATCAATTTAATAAACTACTGATCAATTTAATTTATGCTTTATCCGAAATTTTAGGAATGCAATAAAGTAAAAATCCATGACCATACCTGACTTGAAATCTCACTACCGGATCTGCCAATACATCAGAGACATCTACGGTTTCTGATTTTTCTCTGTAATCAGGGTGCAGTTCAACACAAATCCATCCAATTTGAGAGAAGAAGAATCCTCGTTTAGAATTATGAGGATCGGCATCAGTGTCGGTGTACTTATGGTGAACACGATGAAGCTTACACCATAAATATATGTCTCCCTGTAACGATTTCTATATTAGATAGGCTATTTAATTTTAATTTATCGTTATTTTATCTGTTTAATAAAATGTTAATACAAAAATTGTGATTTTCTATAAAATTTAATTATCGTCTAATTTTATTTTTACAGGTGGAAGTGTATTACTTGGATCATAAATGTATTTAATAACATCAAGAAGATTCTCAAAGGCAACTTGGCTTTATAACATCTATGGCTCCATAACCTGTGCACACCTGCAGTTATTCCAAGTGATCCGACAGCGGAAATGATATATACTAAAAAATCAATGAAAATACTGTAACAAATTAATAAAAATATAATAATATATAAATTAATTAGTGGTAATAACCTGATTAAAATGATTTTCCTTTACAAAATAAATTAATTTTCTAATTTATTTCTAAATGTATTTAAATTAAAGATTATTGATTATTGAAGGCTATATTGTCTGTTATTGATGTCAGATATCTGGCACACTATTTCTTTTTCTTTGGTTTAGGTTGAGATGAACGACGGTTGCAATTATATAATTTTCTGAAAATTCAAGTCATATTGACAAAAAAATGACAATGATTTGGTTATATGATATTTTATTGTACATTTAGTTTTGTATCTATTGCGTTAGTTTTCTATCTATTTGATAAAATTATACTACATAGTTTGTTTTATTTTTTTACTAATTGTACGGGTAGGGCCGAACCGGGAGAAAGCGGGGCCAAGTGCAAACTAGTGGTGCGGTCTGTTTTGATAACAATAAAAATATAGTTTCGAAGGAGAATGTATCATGCAGGATCACTGGTCGTCAGGCCCGCCATAAGGCGTATTAGGCTCAAGCTGGATGCGTGGGGCCAGATTTTAAAACCTTACTCCCCACCAACAACAATATAAAAAGCAGCTCAGTTATAATTGCAAAATAAAGTACTTATTTTTAGATATTAAATTCATAATTGAAACTGACTTAGTTTGGGGCCTAAAAATGATGTCTCGCCTAGGGGCTCCAAAAGTATATATGTTACACTGATGAATCTTGGTGCGTTAATACCGCCTCCGGCCGGCCCTGTGTACAGGACATCTCCATTATTCAAAATAGAAAAAAATAATTAAATTTTGAAAGAAGTATTCACCGATCTTAATTATTTTCAATGGAAAAATAACTAATATTTTATCGACATTATCTTCAATTGCTTGAATTTCACTGAATTTCTTAAACATGTATCCATTAATTTAAAAGATAATCAAGAGATTGTTTGAAGACCTTAAATTTCCCCAGTTTCAAACGTCTGAATATTCAATCTTCAGAGGAATTTCGTATAATGATTTTTTAATTACTTGATCAGATTTTATTAAATTTTGTATGAAACTCCTGCCATGGAAGATGTCTTTGATGGCATAACTTTTAATTTGTTATATTAATCAATTCAAAATATGGACACGAACTGAATATAAGAGATAATTTGATTATTAGAATTGATAGTTATATCTTACTATTGGTTAAAAATATCCCCAAACTGTTTGCTGTGCTGCGATAGTTGCATGTTTAATAGAATCAAAAATGCTTTTTTATCGAATCAGGCCAATCTTATTTTTAGTCATAGTGTATTTTTACCTAAAGTATCGTTTAATTTAATTTCAAAATATAATATTAAGTATTAATTACAGGCTTACCATATATGAATAACTTTAGAGAATCAAACATAAAAATTCCAGCCAGTCCAAATATATGAACAATAGCCAACATAATAATAAAGTTCCAATTAATTTTATTTTGAGCGGGTCTGCTGTTAACACTTTCAGATAGATTGGGTTGGCCTTTCATTGAAGACTTTTCTAAATTCTTAAAATTTACAATTGGAAAATCAGTGTGAATTTAATATTATTATTAAAATATTTGTGAAAAGACATAAATATCTCACCTGTACCTCATTTTCTGATATCTGTGGCATAATTACAGGATTTCCTACAGTTTCTCTCATTCCTTTCTCTGCAAAATAAGAATTCAAATTCCATAACTATCTGAATATGTTATTGATTGTAATCAAAATTTTCTTCTCGAAAACATAAAATATTTACATTGAAAATGTTCATCTTGGGGTCTGGGCCCGATCCCCATCATCCACCATCCGGTGACCCATCGGCAGGGATGGACAACCTGTGGAAACACTTGTTTCGCCCCATCACTTAGTACTCTTACTTAATGGAAAGTGGCGTCATCTCTTCGCAAAAAAATCAAATTTTTCTCATAGATTTCTATGATTTTATTCATAGATTTTTCAAACGTATATTTTATTCGATAGAGATAAATTTAGAAGATTTCTCAGATACATATAAGCATGAATATATATATATATATTATATGGAAATAAAATAAATATAACTTTAAAATATAATTATAACAGCTTCTAGTCACCATTTAATAAAAAAAATTGATAAATCGATTTATCATACTTCATAGTAGACAGCTATATTCATACATAATTTTTTTCCTGTTGGAAGTGATACTCCATCTATAAAGGTAAAAAAATTATAAACAATTCAAGGATTTATGATGGATCAGGATCGGTTCTATAGTTAATTGAGTCTCGACAGTTGTGTAGAACAGCGGTCGGCAACCATTTAGATATTGCGGACCACTAACATAATTTTTAAAGATACGAATTATTTACGCGCATTGAGTATGATATACATATATATTTATTTTTATATTAATCATTTTAATTACATTTATTTGACGGTAACACAAAAAAAAGTAAAAAATAATAGTAATATATATTAAAAATAAGTGCGACATTTGCTGCTCTTGGTTTAAAATTATTTTATTAATCCATAGCTCTAACGATTGTCACCGCAACACGTAAAGGAGCTTCTATTTCAAGCTGAGAGCGATACTTGTTTTTAATAGCTGTTACAGTTGAGAATAGTTTTTTCACACAAGTAGGTGTAGTTTTTTCACACAAGGTAGTTGTGAATGGAGTCAAAATTTTCTAGGCTTTTCCTCTCAATATCCGAATATTCGCTGTTTACAGAAAGCCAAAAATGACTTCTTGAAGATGAGTTAAATTGAGCTTCAGATTATCATCCGACGATCATTCGATTAAACTTTCTTTTTGTTTCACATTTATATTGCTTTGCTCAATATTTGAAAAAAAAAAACATTTACTATCCATATATTTCATTTCTGGGAACCTCTTTTTTTGGATAATAATTTCCAAAAGACTCTTTGAGTGACTGCAACTGCTGTCGAACAAGACCTATTATCTGTCGGTCTTGATATATTTTTCTTTCATGTATTCATCCGGATTTGGAAACATTTGCAAATCTTTGTCGATTAATAGCGTTTTCCATAACAATATTTTCTTCTCAAATGTGTCCATTTTACTTCGCAAAATAAAAAAGTCTGAAAGTTGTCAATTGAATAGATATTTTCAACTGATTTAACAAAGAAAAAATGTCTTCCAAATAAGCAATCTTTGCTACCCAGTAATCATCGAAGAAGAAATTTTGGAATTCAGAATTATTTCGTTGTTGAAAGAATAATTTTACTTCTTGTCGCGTATTAAACAATCGGATTGAATCTTTACCCCTTGACAGCCAACACACCTCAACACGAAGAAGATGTTTATGTGGTGAGCTCATTTCGTCACAAAGTGATTCAAATAATCTGTGTGTCTGTGTTCGGGCGCTATTTGTCTAAAATTTAGACAACTAGCCCCCCGAACACAGACAGGAGTAACATTTCTCAATAAGAAAAACAAAAAAGACAAATTGATTATTTATTAATACTTGTATACTATTTACAGACATTATTTTTGTAAGATAAACGAAAATGATGAAATAACTAAATAATAAATGTTGCTAAAACGCTTTCTTTCAATCTGTGCACATGTTTCTGTTCGTTCCGTGACTTTTGTACAGAGTCTTAGTTCCACTGAAAAGCTATAATTGCAGAATAATATCTAATTAAACAGTTTTATTAATTACACAGTAGATTTTAAATTATTTTTCTTAATTGAGGCGAAGAGAAGTTATAACAACAGAAGAAACTGCATTCTTTGTGGAAAGGAAGTAAAAGAAAATGCCATATCTCTATTTCGCTTTCCAACAAATCAATTCGCAATATAATGTTCTAGTTCTATTTTACACTACTTAAACAAAATGTATTTTTTATCTAAAAATTTTATTAAATGAGCTCAACGAATTTAAATAATATGTGAATTTCTTTGCGGACCATTAAAATTACGATATGGACCATTGGTGGTCCTCAGACCACCGGTTGCCGACTGAGGGTCTAGAAGAATAGTATTTGCTATGCCAATATTGTTAATAAAATTGAAAAATAAATTGCAGTCGCATTAATTTAAAATCTTGTTTAACTTAATAACAATATTAATACTATCTATCCCTTTATTAATTATGTGAAAATTATCCGATACATCGCCGCCCCTATTTCGAAATATTGTAATTTTTGTGTGATTTTTTTAAATTAGCAAAAAATTCAAATGGAAAAATAAAAACATCATTATGGTTTTTATTTGTTAGAATAGCTGTAATTGGTAATTATATCAATATCAGATTATAGATATATGTACAAACACCAAGGTAATGATCAAGTGTAATAAATAACTCCAATATTGGTGTTATATATACCCTTAGTGTATATGTAATACCCCAAGTGTATATATACATACATACTCATACACTGTATAACTGTATACATCTCTTTCATAATATAGGTTACGTTAATTTTAATTAAGTCACCATATCACTCGTGGGATATATTTTATATGGTGGAAGGTCTTTTAAACCCCATTACAGACTGGCCCACACTCGTGATGGGGTCAACCAGAAGGCTAAAAGATTGAGATAACCACAGGATACATATTCTTGTCTCAAACTTCTTGGAAAACTGGAAATGTTGAATCCACCAAAAAAATGGGACTTTTTTACCCCAAATAGTGTTAAAATTTCGAAAACATTGCTCGATATAGGAAAAACTTATCTGCTTGAACAGTGGTGGAAATTTTTTTCCTTCACTTTCTTTACGTAATAGGCGGGACCGGGAAGCATTTGGGAATTTGTAAGTCGGGATACTTACAGATTCCGAAATCTAATTTCAGATTAATGCGTATTAGTTACTTAACAGGCTCTTTATCACCAGGAAAATAACAATTTATAATATTTAAAATATGTAGTTGTAATTAAAGACTGTTACAAATGAAATATGTACATACATATGCATCCACTATGTAATTATGAAACAAACAAATGGGCTAGTGTGCAGGATGAGAAGTTACGTATCTCCGAATTTACGTAACTTCTCATCCTGCTGAAGACATTAACAACAAAATAATACTGTGCTGTAATAATTACTCAGTGTATCTGGGATCTATATTAGAAAATACGATATGTAATCTGTTCTTACCACTAGAAGAATTGTAGTTTGCAAGCACTAATGTGCAGTTAGCTAATGTCGAATATTTTACTGCATGTACAGTGAGTGACGTAGACAGGTGCGATACAAGGAAACAGTTGTACTCCTGATACTTTTATGAGGAGATAAAAGATATAAGAGATTCGATTGATTATAAACCAGCCATATTCAGTAAAATTCACAACACAATTTCTGTGTATTTTTCGGTTCCAGTTTTATTAATTTGCACCATTAATCTTTGTTAATTTGTTTCTTTTTGTTGCACCTCCTTACTAAATTTCCGCCTGTGCCACTGTATACTATAGCAGTGACAAAGTATTATTTTTCTAATTGTGCAAACTTTAAACTTTTAGGTAAATTTAAAATTTGAAGAAGGAGCTTATTTTTTTACGAGATATTTGTTCTACTAAAGTTAGGTTAGGTTAGTTTGGTAATCAGAATATCCCACGAGCGATATTCTGTATCTGGCGGCATCCAATTATAGAGCCCATCACAAGCTGGCTAACACCCATGATGGGGTTAACCGTACGGTTAAAGGATGGGATTCAACATGCCGAATCAGCCCCACTTCAAAAACTGCAGGTGTGGAACCCGGATTTGAATCCGGGTTCCCTACACCTTCAGTTTCTCAAAACATAGGTGATAAGGCATACCTTTACTGTTCTAAAAAGGTATATTTAATATAGAAGCTTAGAATATTGACACGTAGAACAAAACCGTTTCTGATTCGTAACTGCACCTAAACAAACAGTTATTTTGCATGCAATATACGTTATTTATAAACCTAGATTTTATGCAAAATATCATTTTTTTGCAGATAAGCTAACATGAAAAGAAAATAGGTATTTTTCCCCTAATGTGAAAACTTATCAACAGACAGTTATTAATTGCATTTGAGAAAAAAGTCAATTACTTAGTGGAAAATAATATCAAGGAAATCAGTTACTGAAAATTACATAAAAATGCAAAAAAAAAAATCGGTCAATTAAAAATAATTAATATTTTATAGTTATTTATTAAATATTAGTATTGTCTAAATAAATGAGAATGAAGTAAAATTTATGGTGTTTTCACAAAAATAAATATATAAAAATAATACTAGTAAACTATGTGATTGATTTTAGTATTTATCAAAGAAGTCTTTCTTAACATAGACTGGTGTACAAAAGACATAACAAAGAAAAGAAAGGACAGTAAACCCGCGCTATGCACGGCGCATTGTTACATTATGCAGTTATAAAAATGGAAAAGTATTCTATAATAAACGATATTATTGAGTCTAGAAATAAACAATAAGAAAATATTAAATGTACTGGAAATTGAGTGGAAGTATGACTTTTCAATGAATGATAAATTGCACATGAAAAACTACATAAAACATGAGCAAAAATCGCAAATTAGCTACAGTAAGAAAAATATCTCTAAAGTATAAACAAAAAATTTATTTTAAATAATAAGAAGCAACCATTTAAACACTAAAAAGATATTTAAACAGAATATTCAGTTAATAAAAAGTTCTATAAGACTGCTTACTAACTGTTCAAAGTTCAGAAGACAAATAAGCACGTTAAGTAAGCACGGTTTTTATTCTGTATAACGTTTTCGGACTGTGATTTTAGTCCCTCGTCAGTACATAATACAGAAACACATTCACTATAGACTAAAATCATAGTCCGAAAACGTTATACAGAATAAAAACAGTGCTTACTTAACGTGCTTATTTGTCTTCTGAACTTTGAACTTTTAGTAAGCAGTCTTATAGAACTTTTTATTGAGTATCAAGAATCCTGATTTAGATCATATTTTTTTCAGTATTTTAATAATAATATGTTGTTTCTTTATTATTGCAGATGAGAATTTTGTGCATCAGTAAGTCACTAACCACATTTACTCATAAGATGTTAAACCATGTGAAACAACTATTTCAACAGTGCAATATACTATTCCATAAAATAAGAAATATGTATTTAAATAACAAATTATTATTTAATAAATAGTTCATCATTTATGCTTCTTGTGTTTAATATCATATTCATCACATGATTAATCTTAACTATTGCTCATAATATGTTATTTCATCATCATGGGGATGACATATCAAAATGCAGAAAGTATATGATCTAAATCAGGACTCTCAACCCCTCAATAGATTGAGAAAGCAATTATTTAAATCTTTAACCTAAACTTATAAGTATTTTTAAAGTAATACATTCTATTTATGGAAATAATATATTTTGATAAATATTAAATTTTAACAAAGCATTATTTTCATTAAAGATTACTTTTAATAATTGTAAATTTCTTCTGAAAATATTATGAAATGGATATTTTCCACACTAGAATAAAAATTCTGTGGAAAAACACAAATTTTGCTGCAAGTTGCAGAATTCTACATTAAGTTATAAATTCCATAGCATGATGTGAAATTCTGCATGCCACGGAAAATTGTGAACCTTAATTATGACTAATTGTGGACCTTAATTAGTCAGGGGGATATACATTCAAAAATTTTACTGGGAATGCTGAAGAAATTATATGCAATAGTCAAAAAGAGTAGTAACGTAGTAGTTCAAAGCATTAGAAAGTAGACCATTAAAGCTTCTTAAAATTGATGGCCAGAAGGCCAAAAGCGCTTCTCAAAGTAATAAAGTTTTAAGAAGCTTTAATGGTCTGCTTTCTAGTGCTTTGAATTACTGTGTTATTACAGTGAAGTACCGTATAAAGCAGTAGCATTTCTTAACCTATTCTATGAAAAAAGAGTAGATTTTTGGAAAAATTATTCAGAAATTTTGCATCATTATAAAGCATGTACTCATCACTTATTATTTCTGAATTTTTGGCTCAAAAACAAATTACATTCTTCCTATTCACTAGATTTAGCTACATATAATTCTTGGTTTTTTTCTAAAAGTAAAAAAAAAATTATTTGAAATCATGGAAGTTTGCTGATGCAGAGAACATCAAAGTATACATAAAATAAATTTTGCAGGACCTCGGCAGTTATTTTATTGTCAGTGGGTGCACTGGATCAAGTATATCAATTTAAAAGTTTTTAGAAATTGTCTGACCTTGTAAAATATAATAAATGCAATTTTATTTTTGTTTTGAATCTATTGCATTATAAATTTTGAAAAAGTAAAAATTTTACGAGATCTATTGTTTCTATATCAGAATCGTCATTGATGCAATTTAATTATTAAAATTTTAATATCACTATTTTTTTATTCATATTATATACTGTTAATCGAATAATTTTAATATTATGCACAATTTTATAATTCTGATCCATTCAGTTTCAGTTCAGTTTAATTTGTTCTGAGCTTGATATTTTTTCATGTATTCAATATTGAGTATTGGGTAATTTCCAGATACTAAGAAATATCAAGTACTTTGTACAGCACTAATAGATATTGATGATGATAACAGAATGGAACAAACATATTAAGTTTGAGACAGAATCATAAATGGATTGGAAACAAGTAGATAGAAAGAAAAATATGTTTAGAGAAAATGAGAATTTCCAGGCTGCAATAGATTATACACATAGTTGATAGAAATTACGAAATATTCAATTTATTACGGTAGTTTTTAATTATTATATCATGTACTATGATTAATTTATTTATATATATATATATATAAATTAATTTATTAATTGAATTAATATTTCATGGACTTTTTTAAAAAGATAAAAGTTATTTATAATTAATTATTTCAGCAAAATGAAAACTTAGAAGTTGAATCAACTGATGAAGAAGAATTAGCTAAAGATTTAGATATGCATTCTCTGATCATTTCAAGCCTTCAACAAGAACCGATGTTTACTGCTGAACAAGTTCTTGAGGAAATTGATGAAATAATGCAGGTTTGTGAAAATTTTTTAATCGCATTTATTTGATACTTTCAATTAAATTAAAATTTTTAACTTAGGAACAAGATTCACCATTGAGTGATGAATTTTCACCTATATCTGAAGACAAATCTCCAGATATTCAGTCAAAGAAGCATTCTGCCTTATCATCATTTCTTTATGAAGACAGTAAGCTCCTATATTTCTATAATTTAATTTATAACAAATGCATATCTTAAGTTTTTTGGAAAGTCAAAATAATTTATAATACAAACTCTTGTCAAAATATTAATGAAGGCTTAGTTATGAAGGCTCTTTTAAATTAACTTCCAAAATTTTTATAAATTTCAGCCAAAATATGAATATCAAACAGAAATAATATATAATTTGTTTGAAATTTATTTTGAGTTGAGTTTTATGCTTTTTATGTAACATTTATTTGACTGATAGTTTATTTCTTGTTAGTATTTGCAGTTATTGTATAAAAATTATTATAAATTGAAAATACACACTGTTTGGATTAGAACATTGATACTTTCTTCATACTTGAACTATCAGGATTTGAACATTAAAGGCTGGTTTATACTCAAACTCCAAATTGGTGACAGAATCATTCAAAGTACTAAGACTGTTTAATATTTTGTACATTTGAAAATGGATCCTATAATGAAAATAAATATTTCCATTTTGCTTCTTCTTCAAATTATTATTATTAAATCTCATTTCATCTCATATTTTTTCCCAACTATTCTCTTTTTAATGATTCTTTATAATTGTGTCGAGGTCAAAAATGTTGGGATGGGCTTTAAGGCCACCTCAGTAAATTTCTCTATGTCGCACTTGACTAATTGATTTCTTTTTATGCCTGCTCTTCACAAAGGGTTGTGGTATAGCATCATTCAACTCCCAACTCCAAAGTTTAAAAATTTTCAACTCTCAGTGGAGGCCAGCATTGACAGCGCTGGGTTGGTGCCGAATGGAGTTTGACTATAAATGGAGTTTGTATATTTTTAGTTTAATTTAGAAATCTTTTGACTTGCTAAATATAATTAAATATGGATCAATTATTGAATGTTTAAAATCCTAATTTTTCATTTTATCTTCCTTGATATATATAAAGATCAGTTGTTGGCTTATAAGTGGATAAATATGATTATAAACGTACACCTGACTATTTGAGGTTATGTAGATCAAAGGTACTTTGGATAACATGGAATGCTTGGTGAATATATTAATGAGATTAAAGAAAGTTTAATCTGATAATGATAAGTCTATTTTCAGTTATAGAGTGCCCGCCGCTTTATAAAATCACTTCTGTCCGAATCTTTTTGATTTTATTAACCAGCTGATTTTTAAAAAATGGCGATCTAAAATTTTGCATCTTTTTTCAAAATCCAGTTCACAGACAACGTAATTAAAATGATATTATAAAATATGATATAGTAATGTGATTAAAATAGTTTAATTTTACAGATACAGT
>WUQG02446781.1:0-13200 GCA_011317285.2 Androctonus mauritanicus
TCAGCTATCAAAATGTATAATGACAATATGGCTTAGAATGAAATTGGCAGGTTAAAAATACAACTAATGCCACTTGTAAGAAAAAAACAAAATTACTTTCCAAACAATCCTATACAATTGTTATCATTTATTTTCCTTATGAGATTAATAAATTTTAAATTTTATTTTTAAAAATGTGCAACAAAAATTTTAGCCACTGAAAAATTATTATATAATAAGAGAGGGGGGAAAACAGAATTTAAAAATCATAACAAAAATATCAAATTTTAATAATATTTAAATATATTTGGCTTTATTATTCCCTGTTTATTTTGGTACTGTTGATGAAAATATTCTCTAAATTTTTATATGTTGTGATTGATGCAAATAAAATTATATATATTACATTATTATAGAAAATTTATCTATTGAATTTTAAAAAGTTTCATAATTAAGTTTAACACAAAAATTACATTTCTTGTAATAATATAGCTAAAAATTATTAATGTATGTAACTATTTATTATTTGGCAATAAAAATTATTATTTCAGAGCTCATATGCATATTTAATATTAGTAATAATTTTAAAATTATTAAACTTGAAATAATAAATATAATGTCTAGATTATTTTTGTTTTTTTAATAAAATTATTTTAAGAATTTTTTATCAACATCGTCACTGTTATTTAATATTATTGCTGAGATAAATATTGAAAAACTGTGAATTTATTTTGATTATATTTAAAAAATGTAGAATATCTTTTTAATAATAATTAATTTTGTGGAATATATGATACTAAAAAGTTCAATAACTAAATGATTAAATATTTCTGCTCATTTCTGAAAAAAAAAAAAAAGATATTTTTATGATAACTGAAAAATTAATCAAATTTTTTAATATTTAAACAACTTAGTTTCTTTATTTATTTCTAAAGAATGATTTAATTTGTAGTTCTTCTATTTATCATTGAACATGATTAAATATTAGCCAAAACTGTCACACTTAATTAAAACGTCTTATAGCACTGTACAGCAATTAAATACTTAACTGTATTATAACAGTTTTTCAATATTTATCTCAGCAATAATATTAAATAACAGTGATGTTGTTGATAAAAAATTTTTTAAATAATTTTATTAAAAAAACAAAAATAATTCTAGATATTGTATTTATTATTTCATGTTTAATGATTATAAGCAGTATTTTTCTTTATCTCTTATTATTATTTATTTTTATAAAATCTTTATCTTTAATTTAGAAATATTATTTATATCAGATTTTTTTATTGATTGAATTATTTTTTATAATTTATAATTTTTCAAAATATTATAGTTCATACCATAGAATTAAATTCCAAAATTCATTTTTATGTCTTATTGATTTAGCAGAGCAGATCATTTAATAAAACAGATTTTCTTTTATATAAACTTAATTCTCATTGTAAAGAATTTTAAAACTGTATTTCAAAAATAAAATCAGTATACAGTGTACAGCTGGTTAAAATAGTATTACAACTTTCAAAATATATGGATTTTTTTTTTTTTGTATGAATGTTAAAATCATTTTGTGTAATAGCAAAAAATGTTTTGGAAATAATAAAGAAAATAGTTAAATTGTAATACTTTTCTTAACTTTCGTTTCTTTACTTTCTTATGAATTTATTATTATTAAATAAATATTATTAATTTAAATAACTTTGTAAAATTAACTAGATCTTCAATATTTGATTTAAACATATACATATTATTGTTTATTCATAAAACAAATTAAACTTTAATTTTAAGATATTTTGAATTTTTAAATAACTTTATACAAATTACTGAGATGACTTTTTATTTGTTCTTTACTTTAATCTATATCAAAACTTTATTTGATATTAAGTTGATACCTTATTGTCAGAGATTCTCTAATTCAATTCTGCAATAATTCTCTTATTCTAAATCTTAATATTATATTAGAATCGACTAGTTGCATTCATTCTTGTAATAATAACTAGTAATTTTGATTCCAGTTTGTCTCTTATAAGTTCTGCTAGGATTTATCTTAGGAATTTCTTGATCATTACAGGATAGTAATAGAGTATCCAATACAGACATCTTTTCTTTCATCAGAAGTGAAAGGCAAGTAATTTTAAATGAACAATGCACTAAAAATCTTTTATCTTTTTTAGATATATGGCAATGTGCCAAGTTGTATTGATAGATTCAAGATTATAAAGAAAATAGAATATATAATCTGATTAAGTCCTGTATAAATTGTTCTCTATACATGGTAAAATGTTTCTTATTTATAGCAAAATGTTTCTCATTTATAGCAAGTACTTGTGAATATATAGCTTCACTTTTCAAACAACATAAAAAAAATGGAGCATCTGACTTCAATGAGAATCTGACATTTGTCTTAAGAATTTCCTGACAATTATTAACAATAAAGTTTTAATATCTTTTCGTCCAGTCAAGGCAATTATTGCCTTTGTTAATAGCTTTTTCTTAGAGTTTTTTACCATATATTTCATTTCTACAAGTAGTACATTGCAAACTGTTTGTTTGAAGACAATTGTTTTAACATAATCTATTTAAAATATTAATAAAAATACAAATATCCACATAATATATCATTTTATTTTACAATAGCTATGTTTAATATTCATAAAATTAATATAATACTTTAATGACTTCTAAGTTTTAATTCATTCATAGCATTACTGTAAAATTATTGCATGAACTTATAAAGAAGAAATAATTGTTGATTTGTAACAAATCTTTGTAGCAGTTTTTTTATATTCATCATTTAAGCATTGCAATATTTCTTCAGGTTTTATAATAATAAATAATTCAGTAATATTTAGTAATTATGAAACATTTTAAAATATTATATATTATAAAATAATATATATATTATTTTAAGATGTAATAAAGGTAATTTTACTAAATATAATTTGTTGTTATTAAGTAATAATATAGAAGATAGCAATGTTATAATCATTTTGTTCCTATAATATATATGTAATATATAACATTTTACATAATGTAATCCTCTAGCTTCAAAATACATTCAAACTTCTGAGATACTCTCTTAATATATCTTGAAACATTTATTAAATTTTTATGAAATTTAACAGGATGGTCAACTCATTGATGACGATTTCAATAGAACAGCAATTAATTCTACTTTCAATCATTTAAATGATTTACAAGCATTCAAATGTCATTCCATCAATGACAGACACTTAAACTTCTGAAATTTTTCTCTTATAATTTTTGAACTATTTGATTGAATTTTAAAAATTTAACAAGGTGATCAGGCTGTTAAAGTTAAATTTGAAGGAAGATTAATTAACTCTGCAGATTTATATATTTAAAAATGATGGATATTTAATCTTATGAAATTTGTCTGTAAAATCTGTTTTTTAATTATTTGATAGATTTTTATGACATTCACTGTGTGTGTATATGTATATTATGCTTTTGATGATGATTTTTAGGATATATATTTTAATTCCTTATGTTTAATCATTCCAAAAAAAACTTTTGGAAAGTAGGTAATTAATTCTTTCTAAAACTGAAAAGAATTGACTTCCAGATTCCAGTTTTTATTAGTTTTATCATAACTTAAACAAATACTGAATTCTAGAAATTTTTCATTATTCAAATTCATGTGAAAAACTGAAAAGGTATTTTCCTATCAAAAATAATCAAATACTCATGTGAAGATGATTTCCTTAAACATCTTATTCATAAAATATCAAAAGTATTAATATGAAGTCTTTTTCAACCAAGTCTATTTATTATTTACTACGTTATTTCATAAAATTGAAATTTGAGATGACAGTGATTGATATACAATGTGTCATTTTTTTATCATCTTTGTATTTGATTTTGTTGAAATGTTTGTTGGTATTGGTGAAAGCTGTTGTAATAAAGTTGAGAAAGAGAGATTATTAATGATATAGAGATTGATATTATTTTTAATTAAAATTAATATTAATTCTTATGAATACAAGAAATATATAAATCAAGAATCTGTTGTGACTGATTTTTATTACACACTCATTCTTTGAGAAATCGTTTATATATTACATGAATATTTAATATTTAGTTATTTGTGCTTATATTCACTCTAACAAATTCAAAAACATCAAGACAAAATATTTTTAATATTAAAAAATTATTTTTCATTTGCAACATATTTTGTCAGCTGTACACATACATTCATCCAATTGACAATGATTAAATTATATTCCCAATCTTCCATGTGCATGATTGTATTATCATCATTATTATCTATCATACTTTTATTGTCATCTTAACAACTCTCAACTTCATAAATTTTATTATTTTATCTTCAAACAAAATTTAAGTTTTTCTATATTTACATATTTTACAACATTCATTCTGATTTCAGATTGTTTTTTATTATAAAATATATTGTTTATTTTAAAACTATAGATTTTTTGAATACATAATAAGAGAAGATTTTCAGTTAAAAGAGCTTGAAATTATATAAAAATATGCATAAAGGAATAATTCTCAAATTATAACACTTCTGGAAAAAATAGTTTTTTTTTTCTTTTTTTTTTATAAATTCATTAATTTAAAAATAAAAAAAAAAATCAAAATTCAACAAAATTTTTATTTTTTAGAATTCAGAAAAATAAAAATTTTTCTGAATTCTAAAAAATTACATTACATGCAACAAAATTTTTGTTTTTTGGAATTCAGAAAAATAAAAATTTTTGTTAAAAAACACTGCAAAATGAATGATTTAAATTTATGAACAATAGCTTCATATTATAAATAAACAAATTAAAAAGTTATAAATAAAACATTCCGTATATTGTTTTTTTTAATAATAATTAGTTATATGCATTAAAATCTTATTAAGATGTTGGCAGGCATTGGCCAAAAATTAGAATTGAATAAAGTGCTCTCTCTGTTATTTTTATTTTATTTTAATTTTTAAAGTTTAAATTAAAATATTATATATAAATTATATACAAATATCCTTCTTATAATATGATAGATAGGTTCCTAAAATGCAGTGTGTTGTGTAAAACTGTGTTATATGAGACCTAAAGCCAATACAAAAAAGAGTTATGTTCCAAAACCAATTAAATACAAATAACTTTCTTTAATTCCACATAAAAAACTTAATTTTTATTAAGAATATTAATAACACAAAACATAAAGAAAAAATATATATGTAAAACCCTAAAAAACAATATACATAAAACAAATGGAAAGAAAAAGTATACAGCCTACATAACATTCATTTAATAATTATATCTTTCTTACTGCTGTTTTGTTAAAATGAGAATGTTTTTTCTTTAACAATATCAACTTTGCTTTCTGAACTTTTTTATGCATTTAAAGTTTGTGTTTGTGTGAATTCATAACAGAAAGTATGCACTGAATAAATTTTTACTTCTTTTTCACATTCCTCTATTGAAGAATAAAAACTTATGGTATTTTTTATCTAAGAACTGAATGTTTGGAACACAAAATACTCAATGGTCACTAATTAACTCAATTTCCAATTGAAATTGAAAACAGACTACATATTATCTCTCTCATGGCAAATTGCATTTATGATTTCATTTTAGCAAAGTATTTCCCATGATTGCATTTTGTGTCTGCATTGTATGTCCTTAGTATGGATTTACAAAAATTAATGAATATATTTTGTGCTGTAGGAGAGTAAACATAATTTTCTAAATGTGTTAAATAAAAACTGTGTTGTAGGAGTACATGTTACATGAAGGTTTCTGCAATTTTCAAATCATATTAGAGCAAAACTGTGCTATAGGAGAGATACCTGCATTTTATGGTGATTAACAATATTAATTAGATTTAATTTAAATAGTTTAGCATTATGATGATATTGGTAGTTCTTTATATTAAAAGAGCTGATAGTAGAAATGAAAATGAATGCAATATGATCAATAATAGCATTTGACAATTATCATTATACATTTTATTAATTCTTAATAGAAGACAACATATAATCTGAAGATAATTAGTTTTAAGTCAAAAATGTTTCAAAAATAAAATAAAATTTTCCAAATTTAGTGCTTGATTTATCATATATTATACATGGAAATATTGTAAGATATAGATATGGTATACTGTAGAGATAGTTGTTTGTTTTCTTTAATGTCATAGGAAATAACAAACAGTTATTATAAACAGAAATACAATAATTTATTATTAATTAATAATATCATAATATATAATCAAGAAAAGTGACTTATTTATAAAGGTTTGCAAATAAGAAATCTTGAATGGAGAAGATAATAGCATTTTATTTATATTTGGCAATGATTGATATGAATGCATGTAAATAAATTCAAAAGTAAATCTTTATTTTATAACATATTTAATAATCTTTTGTTTTAAATGTTTATATTTATTGCTTAATTAATAAGCAAGTAGTATTAAATGTTTGAATTATTTTTCTATTGATAAATGCAAATCTTTTCTTATACTATAGTGAAATGTTCAGTTAGTTATTAGTGATGGCCAAATAAAGTGCTTTAAATGAGATTTATTCTGTGAAGCCTTTACATTATAATTACAAATGATCTTTCATTAGCAGAAGAGAATATTTCATTCCTCAGAAACAATATTAAGGCTAAAATTTTTAATAGAATGCTGCTCTTATTGAAATATTTTCTTCCTGCTTTTATTATCTCAAAATTTTCAAAAAAAATGTAAATCAATAAAAATGTAGTGAAAGAAAACATGTCTAAAATTATAATTAGCTATCTAAGAATAGAAATATAATAATATAACTAATAGAAATAAATTCAGAATTGCCATGAAATCAGTTGCCTTAAATATCTAAAATATCATAAATATAAATTAATTTAATTCTTAATATATGAAATTAAGTTTGGGTGTATTATAATACAGATATATTTTGTGAATATATTGATACTAAGTTCATTTTTATTTAGAACTGAATTAATTTTTGCATTCTTAAATAGATTTTTATTCATATCAAATTTAAATTTTATAATTATTATTTCCTTTGGAAACAGGTTTTAGAATTAGAAGCAAGTCATGGAAATCCGGAAGCTGTTACAGAATTGAGGAAAGAGATTGGTAATTTGCATAACAAAGCTGAAACATTAGAAAATGAAGTGAGACAAAAAGATAAAGTAAATATCAGTAATACAGTTTATATTTCTTGATATAGTAAGAATACTATAATAATAATAATAATAATAATTTAAATCTAATGAAATTAGTATGAATAAAATATACATATAATTTGATAATTTAGCTTTATTTTCCAAATTAATAAAAGTATTATTTAATATATATGTTTGTATTTATAAAAATAAATCTCAGATATTTCAATAAATTTTTTAAAAAGTCATTTGAATTTCTAATAATAGTAAGTTAAAATATTTGATGATTAGTCAAATTTATATTTGTTGTGTATTTTTCAGATATTTACTGATCAGCTCTTTCAGATAATTCATAAAATATTTCAAATTTTTGGTATTTCTGTAGTTTAGGATCCTGACATTTACTAATCTGAGCAGTACTTTACAAACTTGTGCAACATTGCTGGATTTCCTGTTTTAGAATTAAAATATAGGGAATTTTTATTTAAAATAATCAAATCATTTTATAAACTATTTGATAAAGTTTATTATTAAAATATATTAACCTATACTGTATTTTAATTCTAAAATAAAATCTGGCAATACTACACAAGTAAAGTATTGCTCAGATAAATAAATATCAGAGCTGTAAACTGCAAGATTACCAAATTTTTATTTATTTTTTCTCTGTTCCATACAAATATTAAAAATTTCATTATTAATAGAATTATGATCATTTTACAGTTTTAATATAGATTGTTAATTATTTTATTATATAACAAAATTATAAGATGAGAATGAATTTTATTAAAATTTTAATAAAATTAATTATATTTGATCAAGTATCTTATGCAGAACTATGTGATAAACTATTTTGACTGTCATAAAAATAAAATAATTTTTATGAACAGCCAAAATACTTTTAATATTTAATGAAATAAAATATAAAATATTAATTTTTGTATATAAATTTTGAAATTATTATTATTGCAAAAATTTATTAGATATTTAAATTATTTTATATTTATTAATTACTTATATGGATTTAGTAACAAATATTTTATTTTAAAGGAAATTGAAATTATGAAAAGAAAATTAGATGAACAACAACAAGTACAAACTACAAGTCAGAAGGTAGAAGATAAGTTGAAAGTAAGAAAATTACAAAATTATTTTTTAATTAAATTAAATTATTATGTATATAATTTTATGAAATAGCCAATAATTTTAATATATATTTATCATTAATTAATTAATTTTTTAAAATTACAACTTTTTTTTAATTTATATCTTTTTGAGTCTGCCTAATTGTCATCAAATTACAATAGGATTTCTTTAATTTAAAACTATTGGATATTAGTCATTGCAGTTTTCTATCAATTATTTATACAATCATATAATAATAAAATGCAATTTTTATATTAATTCATTTTATATAGAGTATATAATCATATATCCAAGTGTTCACAGCATTCTTATTGATGTAAAATGTTACATATCAAATATAATTTACAATATTTTTTACAAAATTAACTATATTATTCCATCTAGTTCAACATAGCACTCTTTTTGCTTATGATGAATTTTTGATTCTTAGTCAAAACTTTTCAGATATGTCAAATTTCTAATTGTTTATCAATTAGAATAAAATTAAGTTTAGATGTGCCTGAAATGTTTATCTTATTTTTAAGTTATTGTTAATTCATTAAGAAAAAAAAAATCTCATTTTCTCCCATTTCTATTATTTAATTCTTATTGGTATCATAGTGAATGATGTAATAATTATTTAATTTACTAAAAGCAGAATATGATTAGGAGAGTTTAAAATTGATCTCATTGATTAAAAAATGCAAATTAAATACACAGTTTTATTATGTTAATAACTCTTTTGCAACTTTTCTAAAAACTTTTATCATCATTTATTATGAATTATATAAAAATGGAATTGCCAAAATTTTATCTTGTTTTGAACAGGATGAGTTGCTGACATAATGGAATTTAAATAATCATTGTTACTACATTCAATTTATAATAGATAAAGAATTAAAAATTATTTTTTATATTTAAAATTTGAAAACATATTGAAGAATAATTCAAAAAAATTTTACTCCTGACAAGATACAGTAATTTTTATTCTGATTTTCTAGAAATGATAATTATTCAGTTTCTGGATTTGTTGATCCACAAATATGTTTTTGATTATTATATGTATTTATAAAATAAAAATGCAAGAAATTAATAATTTAATAATGAAACATTAATATTTTTTTTCATTTAAATTTCAATTCAATTTTTTATATGAAAAATAAACTGATGATATGTACATAGTATATTGATTAAATTATGAAACTACTTTATAATATATGGATTTATATTGCTGTCAGTGTTTATGCATTTAACAAATTATTGTTTAAGAGAAGATAGAATTGGAAGTTGCTGTAAATTTACAGAATATGATTTTATATCTTAAAATTTAATATCAGTTTAAATATTGATTTTTCTTTTTTTATGTTTAAATATAATATGTTATATATAAAATGTATATATTATATTTTATGTGGTTATATTTTATGCTTAGCAGATATACACTTCAATAAAGAATTTTGTATTTAATAAAAAATTGCATGAAAAAATAACTGATATTTTGATTTACAACGAACTTTCCATAGCCATCACAAAGAAAATTTTATTGCAATTGATGGAGTGAGAAAGCCAGCTAATGTCTGTTTCATATCTGATTACAAAAGTAATCACAAAAATTTAAATAAGAAACTATATCAGAAAGTAAATTATCAAATTATAAAGTTGCCAGTAATTAGTAGTTTTGCTTGCATTATGTAAAATTACTTTTTCTTTTAATAAATCTTCTTTTTCTTCAAATTATTAATTCTAAGAAAAAATATTTCAAACAAAAATATTTATTCTTCAATTAGGATATAGTAAATATATTCCCATTAGATTATAACAATCAGTTTCATAGATAGTATTCTTAGCTACTTATGATGATTAAGAATATTTTTGTTGATATGAATTTAACAAATTTATTTCTGTTCTAAAAATTGAATTGAAAAAAATGTAGACTGTTTCATATCCTGCTTACTACAATAATTTCTTTAAAAAATAATAATAATAAAATCAAGAATGCAATTAAATTTGTAAGAAAATATGAAAATTAGTAAAATTTTACTATAAAAAGTTTATCTATCCATCTTTAATTTTCATTTATCCTCAAGTAAAATGGAATTGCAAATGGGTTATTCTTTAAATACTGACTTATAAATATTCAATATATGGAACTACAGTATTTATCTATAATAGCTTAAGACTCAGTCATTTCAGATATATAATCTGCTATTGTATAAGTTTAAAAAAATAATATTTTTTTCATTTAAGTAATGCAAATCAAAATTTTATATATTTTTTGTAGTATTTGATTGACAGGTATTCTAATTTATGTAAATTATATAAAAAAAATTTTGATGCAAAAAATATTTTAAAAGTTAGCATTATAAATTTAGTTTATAATACAGTCTTGTAATTTTTAATATCACAATATACAATATTACTTATGATGCTAATGAGATTTAATACTGTTATTAATAAGATTATTTTATATAGTTAACTATAGTATATTTTCACTGCTGTTAATTACATATATATATATAATCATATACCATAATGACTATCATAATATGATTCAAATTGTAAATATGCATCATATTATGATAGTCATTATGTAACTTTTGCTTTGAAGTAGATTTGATATATATATAATTGTATAATATATAGCGTTTTTTTAATTTTTTCATAATTATTAAGATGAATTTATTTAAATTATTATGTAAATAATGCTTTCGGAAATGAAATTGTTACATAAATTGAGGAATGTAACAGATTTCAGAAATATTTTAAATTTTCAGAAAAATAAGAAGAAAAAATCTATAGGTTAAGATATATTGCAGATTATTAAATATTGTCAATTGAAATTAAAGTTTTGTTGATAAGTAGATTACATTTTTCTATTAAAAAAATCAATTTAAAATCATCTTTCAATAATCAGAATTTTCAAAGAAATTATATGAATAACTTATGGTTTGTGAGAGAAATATTACAAAGACTGTAGATGCTAATAGCTAAAATAAGCTAGATAATATCGTTATTTTGTATTTAAATCATACTGAAAACTAAATCAGAAATTATTACTCATTTTGTAAGAAAAATGATTTCCTGTTTGATGATGATATTCACTTTTTTAATAAATCTGTAAATCAAATATAATAAGTTTGCATTGGTTGCAGTTAATTATATGTACTTTTTCATGATCTTGTTTCATAGTTGATATTAGCATTCATACTATTAATGCAAAATCAGTTGAAGAAACTGAAGCAATAACAAAATATGTGTAAAAAAATATTCCATTAAAAACAAATCTTTATTACAATATATGTAATTCATTCAATAAATAAAAGGTTGAACCCTTTATTTTATTTGAAAAATTTTGACATTCAAACATAGGCAGTTTTATCCTGCAACTTATACTCATGTGCAATATTTATCTTATGCTACCTGGAAACTATTTTCTAGTTAAAAGGGTTAGAAGAAATAATTCCAATATTTTATTAATGAGATCATTAATATAAATGAATTAGATATACACAATATTATATAACTCAACAATAATATATCAATGAGCTATATATTTATAACTTGAAAACAATCAATAGTTATAACATGATCCATCAATCAAGAAAACATGAGTATTTAGTTAGCCCAGTATTTACAGTGGACATTATCAGATTTTTAAAATATTTCAGTCCACTGTTTTTGTTCCTTCATTTGTAATGAATAGAGTTATATTTTTTATTTGTAATTTTTGATGGATTAATATTTTAGTAGTGTAAATAAAAAATTTAGTTGTGGGCCAAAGTAAAATTATATGAATAAAAATTTCTTTTTATGTATAATAAATACAAGAAGATAGGATATTTACATATATTTATATTTTATGAAATTTTTGACAGTTTTAATTAATTAATTAATAAATATAAACTGATTATATTTATTGTTCATCAGATTTGTGCTATTGACAATTTTGCTATCTATATGTTGACTACTATACTTTTCTGTCAATCAGAATGTTGAATGACTGCATGGAAGTACACTTCCAACTGAAATCAAATTCTAGTTCCTATCTTTCTGACTTTTTGAGAAGAGAGAAAGGATTTAAGGATCATTAGAATAATAAATAAAGTGTAACTTGTAAATGAGAGATTAAGTATGGTTTTTGTATTGAGAAAAGAAAATGTTACTAAAGTAATCAGTAACAGAATTATATAAACTCTATGGTGCCAAATAAAATAATCTTGTGCTAAAGAAAATGCATTTCCTAGCAATTTCCATCCTTCACTTTCTAGATGATCTTGTCATATATATTGGCAACTCATAGTTAGCTCTAGAATGATCCATCATTTTGTAATCAATGAATTGAAAATTAGAATAAAACAAGATTCTTTAGTTGACAAAATATTTCCTTTCCTTGTGTTCTTATCTTTCATTTGCTATTTAAATAATTATTCTTAGAATTTACAATCTGAATATACCGGTAATTAAAAAATAAAATTTATCTAAACTGTCAAATATTTTTTATAAAAAATTTTAAAAAATCATTATATATAAATATTTCCATGAATGTTTTTGATAATAACCAATAAATATATTTTTCATTTATTGAACATTCATAATTGTTAATTTAAATCAGAAACTCTTTTGTAATTGAATTCTAATATTATAAATAATTGAAAAGTCTTCATATTTCTCTGTTGTAATTTAAAATCTCTTAAAATAATAATGTAATTTTTTTCAAATGTCCTAATAAAAATATTGCATTTTAATCAAAATTAAATATTTTATTTTCAAAACATATAATAACTTATTTCTAACCTTAAAAGTGTTTTTTTATATTATTTCATTCAAAAATTTGCAGCTAAAATTGTTTTTTAGCATTAAAGTAACTATAATTAAAAAAAAAATTAATAAATTTATTTATTAAATTTTTTTTTCTTTTTTAAGGCTTTACTAGCTGATAATGAGGGATTAAGGACAAGTGTCA
>WUQG02446792.1:0-13199 GCA_011317285.2 Androctonus mauritanicus
CAATAAGTTATGGGTTTGCTTATTACTTCAATTTCTCCAGTCAAAAAAAAGTTGATTTTTTTGATCTGTGTATAAGCCGAACCCCTCACTTCAGAAACTTTTTTTGGGAAAAAAACCTCGGCTTATACACGAGTATATACGGTACCTTCCTTCTTTCCAACCAGTAGGAAATGATAGGAAGCAAAAGAAGCTAAAATGAAAAGTGAAGAATATATACTACAAAATAATTATCATTAATATGTGGGATAACTCAGAATTATTACATAGAAATGATTATGAAACAACTAGAGGAACATTTTTCTGAATACTAATCAATGTAAATTTAAGAAATATTAATCATTAGTTTTTCATCTGTTATTTTGTATATAATATAGATTATGTACAAGATAAAAGATTGCATTACTATATATGTATATATGATATTATATAATCATATATATGATTGAGGAATATAGATTTTTCTCATTAAACCAAAGTTAATTTTCATGAATGATATAATATAAAGAATAATAAAAACAAGTAAATCTACTTCTAACTAAAAAAAAAATTTTTATATCCTTTATTCTTAGTATATAATAAACAAGTCAGATAAATATGTTTGTATAGTATAATATATAAAGCTTAATACTTTTTGTTATTGAAAAATGTCATAGAATATCATTAGTAAATATAATTTAATAAAAATTTTATTTTTAAGGATCAAGGTTCCATGGATATTTGGTTTATATTTCAAAAAACGAAATATCTTTATAGCAATGAGAAAAAAACATTTATTGGATTAGAATTTCCTGTTGATCTATCTTTTGGCTATTATCAACAATGGAAAGGTTATGCAGATGAAGAGGAAGTAAAAATAGCAGAAAGAAAATATGGAAAAAATGAGTAAGTGAATATTATATAGATTAATCTAAAATATAAGAACAATCTTTTGGTGATTAAATTCATTATAAGTGAAAAATGTATATAAAATGTATAATTCAATATTAAAATTATTTTAGAAATATTTTCAAATATTTTATATATTTTAGAATTGTGCACTTCTAAATTTTATTCTAAAATAATAATCCTATGAAAGTAAAAATAAATATAATATATATATATAATTTAAACAATTTTAATTTTTCTTATTGAAATTTATAAAATATTCAACTCATAGTTTATTTTACATTTTCTGAAATAAAATATTTAACTCAAAGCAGCAAAGAATTGAACATATATGTATATAGTTGTTATTATGAGGATCACAGGCTATACTTGAATTAATTATCACAACAGAATAGTTTTGAGTAGTTTAGGGACACAAAAGGTTCATAGCACGAGGTCAAGAACTCGGGAGAAATGAGAACACAGAAGATATGATAAAAGAAAATTATAAAAGATTTATTATATAAGAAACATTGCATTGAAAAAACAAAGCTGACATATTAAGCATTGTATCTATGAGGGGCACTTTGTCTTACTCAGAACATATCTGAAGGAATAATGTTGTGTTTTCTTGGAAGATAGAAGTGGAAGATTCTGATATGGGTTTTTCTTGAAGAACCAGATCAGAGTCTTTCACTTCATTTTTCATTTAGTTCTTTAATTCTTCTAATTTTTCATTTGCCTCTTTTCCTTGCCTTTTTCTAAAGGCTTTCTTGTCTTCTCCTATTTGTCATTCTTATTATTTCTTAGGAGACTTCCCTTTTTTGTTTTTCCACCTCTTTCCCACAGTTATGTTGTTCTGTGTCTGATTCCTTTCTCTGTTTGGATTGAGATTATGTTTCAACAGTTTAAAGGACGTTTTGTTAAATAATTTTGTTTCCTTTTTACATTTTTAATATATAAAATTTACAGTTTTTTTTGTTTAATTCAATCAATGAAATCTAAAACATTATTATTTACAGGTCCTACATTATGATATTTTTATCATGTATGTAGGTAGTTCTTGACTTATGACTTATAATATTCTAATCTTGTAATGGCTTTTATGATATTTTGACCTTTGCTATTTTTATAGCATATTAGCTAAAAATACTTTTTTGTTTTTTTTTAAAATATAATAAACAATCACTCATCACCTGAGGCAGAGATGTTCAACCCATTGATTGTGGAGTGATTTTTGATTGATCTCTTGTTTATTCCTCCTTATAAATTTAATTAAAAGTGAAAACATAATTTATTTATCATTATTTTGTATTATTTTTTTATTCTTTTTAAATGTATTAATTTACTATTATTTATTTATTGTTCATTAAAATTGTCAAATCAATAATCCTCTTATCATTCAGAAGTATATCCATGAAAAGTTTCCAATATTAATTGATATTGCACAAAAAATTTTGTCGTATTTCGATCGACATGCTTGTCAGAATCCGCTTTTTCAAATACAAACGTTATTAAAAAATCAAGAAACCAAATCAAGAAACTAAATTATAAGTGATCATTTGGACGATCTCCTATAATTTAGTTTCTTGGTTGGTTTTTGGTTGGCTTGATTTTTTGGTTTCTTGACCACTTCTTCATATTAACCTGAATATGAAAATATTGCAAGTTCCAAATAATGCCAAATTTCACATTAATTTTCTTAATCAATCATCATTTCCTGTTTGTAAATCAATCTATTATTTTTTATAACTTTGGTTTTCCAAAATACAGAAATAAATATTTTATTCCAATATATTTGTTTTATTTGTTGTATTAAAATAATTAAAAGTGATAAATAAACTTTAAATATACAAATAAAGTTTTTAGGGCGAGAGAGTGGGTCCTCCGAAGTGAGTGAGCGCACTTCAGAGCGCACTTGAACTGCATAGTTGTGTGTAATCAGATATCAGGTGGGAAGAACTGATCTATATAAAAAAGCAGATCGCCGAAAAACTTAGTAGAGAAAAGCAGCTCGCATAATAAAAAAGGTAATCGCTGTATACACTCACATATATGTTAGCTTATTAGATGGGAAGTAAAAATCTAGTGGACAGAAAATATTTTCAAAATAAAGAAGAGAAATTATTGAAATGTGAAAAATTAAAGTTTTTAGTGGAAAGTGAATCGTAAAAAAAGATGCTTTAGTGTAAAGTAATCTAACTGGCTCTTTACTTTTATGAAAAATGATTAAAAGTTATTAATTATCATTATAAAGGATATTAATAATTAATAAATATATTTATATTTTCTCACAACATTAGTGCATATGTATTTTTAATAGTAAATCATAAAAAAATTTTTCTTTGAATAATATATATCTAAGTATAATTAATTTTTCTTGAAATGATTAATTCACTCATTATTTCTTAAATATAGTAATTTATTTTTTCATATCCCTTCATATATGATACTATATTTACATAAATAACCTGCTCTCTGGAATTATAGTAGTTTTTCTGCTTAAATTGACGAAAATAATTTTTAAACATATTAAATAATTAAACGATTAAATAATTTTTCGTTAACATATTAAAGAAAATAAAGAGATTCTTAATTATGAAACTAAAAATGATAGAAATGAACTTATTAATTGATAGAATTTTATTTTTATTTTATTATTTTGCACATATATATTCTTCGATTAATTTTTCGCGCTATTGCACCCTTAATATAATCGAATTCTCAGCATTTCAAAGATAATTAAAAAGAATATATTCATTTAAATTGGTATTTTATTAAATTTATCTTTATCAAAGTATTTTCAATTAAATAATGTAAAGAAAATATACAAAATTTAGAAATTATAAGCGATTTTTCAAGCGCATCATTGAATCTGCATTGTATAATTCGTGCGGATATCAACTTCAGGAAGTCATTTTTTCATCGCCAAATATATTTGTTTATATATGATTGTTACTCAATTAAAACTTTAATCAATTCGTTCTACCATTCTTGAAAGATGTCCTTGTAATAATTAAAACTTGTTTCTGAGACGTTATCTTTTATAAATTTTTATAGCCTTCTATCAAAGGAAGTTTATAAAAATTTGAGAAGTAACGTCTATTGAGTGGATTTAAATTTTGATGCCAAATGATCAAATAATTATTCTAGGGAAAACAAAATATTTTAAAAATGTATAATTTTTCCTAAACATTTTCAATAATATTTGAAATAAAACAAAACTTAAAATTCAACAAAATCAGATCTTGCCAAGACTCTTTCCTTATTTTCTTTACATTTTAATATAGAAATAAAATGATTTCGAATTTTAATTCTAATTTAATTTAATTCATTTAAAATTTAATTTTAATTAAATTTTAATGAATATTTATTCGATATATAATAAACCTCTAAAATTTTCCTGCATCGCAATTTGTTTCCTTGAACTTTCGGTGCTACAAAGACTTCCGCTATCTAAATAATTTATATTAATTCTAAAACAAATCATTTATAAACAAAAAACAAGAGTTTAAATAAATTAATTGGAATAAACTAACATTCTAGTTTCACATTGTATATTTATATTAATGGATACAGTTTACATTAGTTTTTTAAACAATCTATATTTTATTATAGACTAGCAGTACCGGTACACCTTGTTACACATACAAATGAATTTAATAGAAGTTGAAAGATAAATAATATTTTATTAAATCTTTAAAAGTAATTCCTGAATTCTCATCTTTAAATCTAAGAGTTTTATAGTAACAATATATTATTGACCCAGACCCAATCACTACATCAGTGTCTGATTTGTACAATGTAGATGGATTATAGATAAAAGCAGAATTTTGCTTACAACCTCAGTGATGTAGCCGCACAGATGCTGCTTTTGAGCATATACTCTCTTGCTTACTGGATAGAGGTCATTCTTTGCAATCTAGCAGCCCTTTCATCTTCAGATTCTTTGGATCATTTTTTCATAATGGCCAAGCGCATCGCTTTTAATCTAGTTTTCCTTTCTCATTCTGTCTTACTTGAGTTTCTTCTAGACCTTTCGAAACGCTTTTTTAGAAGCATCATTTTTGTGTTTTTTTTATTTTCCTTTTTGAATTTTCTTTGATCTACCTCATGCTCGTGTATGCGACTCCATTTTGGAACAAAATCGAATCTTAGCGGAAAAAGTTGCAATTTCTGTTCTCCAAAAAAAAACAATAATAATAATAATTGTCCCAGGAGACTTATCACGAATTTAGGATTTTTTCCATCAAGGTGATAGCATTACACGATTATGTGCAAAATTTCAACATTATAATTCATTCGGAAATACGATTTCAAAACCGGACATACAATACATATATACAAACATTCAGCTTTATATATATAGATTACACAACACTGCTTTATAATGACTAAAACTATGAAAATTATTTTCTAAATTTTCGAACATTAATTAATATATAGTACCCTGTTAATAAATGATATCTCCAACTAATTAAGGAAGAATTTTAATTGCAGATGGAAATATTAATAATAATGATAATTCTGATCATAAATCAAAAATAAAAATTCTTACAATACTTATAGTTGAATGGGATGATTTCATTGATCTTGATCAAGGACATTCATCCGTCAAGTAAATATAACTTGTTATATTTTTTAAAAATATGTAATAATATAAAAATAACAACACACAATATTTAAAATTATTTTTATTATTTTAATAAAAATTCATCGATGAAATTACTGTATTATGTTAGCCGCTGCTTAGTGAGAAATTTTTATCTATTTAAGTAAATTATTCTTTTAATTATTTAATGGTTTCAATTGACTTTTTAAAATTTATTTAATTCTATAGTTATGATTATCCGCATTTTTCAAATTAATCAATATGTTTGAAAGTAAAGCAATTTAAATCCCGTAAATAAATATTCGAAATATATTTCCTTTTTATTATTACGAAGGGAATCAAAAAGTTCTTACTCTCATTATGCTGTGTATATGCTATAAATTTGTAATTGTAAACAATGATAGGTTACTGTCTTATTAATACACATGCCTTTTTTGTTTTGATAGGTTCTGTTTAACTGGAATTAGAAACAAGAGAGTAGAAGAAAGAGTCAGGTTGGACAAAACTGAGTATCGAGCTGTGATATGGTTCCTCCATCTTCAAGGGAAAACTGCACAAACAATCCACGAAGAGATGTCAGCTGTGTATGGCGAGAAATGTCCATCATACGAGACTGTGAAACGATGGAAATGGAAATTCAAATGTGATTGCACAAGCTTATAGAATGACCCAAAAGAAGGCCATCCATTAACAGCCATTAAACCAAATATGATGACAAAAATTGAGCAGCTAGTGCTTGAAGATAAACATGCGACAGTTAATTTCTTAGCTAGGGAGGTAAACATTAGTAGGGGGTCAATTTACAATATATTGTATAGCATATTATATATGAGCAAGGTAATTGCATGGGATATTCAAGTTGCTAACACCTTTCCAAAAATAGTAATGCAAGGAATATGCACAGAGCTTTTTGGACTATTACCACTAGAATGAGAATTAGTAATTAGTTTATTAGATCAGCTATTAGTGACCATGGATGAATGCTGGGGTTATCTATTTGGCCTTGAGACCAAGGAAATAAGCTTGTATTTTAATCATATTCGTCCACGAAGAAAATGGACTTGTTAATATTATTTTCATTTGATTCTAACTATTGAAGATTCGAAAGAAATATATTTCGCAAAAAATACTGGATTTTAAACATTTCAAAATGTATTGCATAAAATACACATCTTATACATTCCCTTTATTGAACTATGCTTCTTATTTTGTTCCCTTCATTATAGTAACTTGTGTGAATATTATCATTAGACATAGCAGCGATTTAACTTCCTTTATTACAAGAATTATTACGACAGAAATTCTGTAACTTTCATTCTAGCTTAAATATTAATAATATGATGCTTATTTTTAAATTAAGATTTTAATAGGATAAGGAATAGAAAATTTGAAACTTCAGATTCACTTAATAGAAGGAGTAGACAATTTCAAAATTAGAAAATCGTCAAAGATACAATAAAGAACGTAATTTTCTTCTCTGTACATTTTTACTAGTCGCATCGTTTAAATTTTAATTAAATGAAATTTGAAATCTTCTTTTAGACTAAATAAATGAATATTTTAAATTCACCAAATTACAAAACAGATTTATTAATCTATGATATATTCACCATCAATACTTAATTTGTGCAAGAAAACTTTCGAATTAAGTTTTGATGCATACATATAAAATAAATTCAAATTTTAACTGAATAATTTCATGTGATAATAAATTTTATAAACAATTTAGAAAATAATAAAAAATTAAAATTTTGATCAATTATTTTACTCTGCTTTCCATGTTGTAGAGATGGTTGCCCATTTCAGATCAAATAAAAATCCATATTCGAGATTATTTGAATTTCGATGAATACTATTCTACTTTGAAAAATGTTATACTTTTTTATAATAAATATAATTAAATTCTTTATTTTAATGCAATTCAATCAAGAAAATTTCTAAACTATATAATTTTATTTACTAGTTATAATTATACTTCTCAAAGAAATTTATTACTCTTGAAGAATCAAAATTGTTAAGTACTATTTTATATTAGACTAAAAACGGGTGTGAAAACGAATTTGCCATTATTCAATCATTATTTTATAATGATTAAATATATGGGCTAAACTTTATACCAATAAAATCATCTTTAACTCTATAGTTTATTTATTAAATGTCCTGAAAAATCTATTAAATAGTTCCATAGTTATTTCAAGGGGACTTCAGAAAATTGAAGGCCGGCAGCCATTTTTAATGAATGAATCTAAAAGTTTAATCTTACTTCAAATTTGACTTTAATAGTTTGATTATCTTATCAAATTTTATAAAATCCAATTAAATAAATCAAAAATTATTAGAAAGGAATCTTTGAAATTTGAATGCTCGCCATTTTTAACGGTTGATGTATATTTGAGATCATTTTCAATGACTTGACATTTTGTTAAACATCAGATAAATTATTGAAATATCATAGAAATTAAAGTATTCATGATATTAATTTAAAAGAGTTGTCAGAAGTTTGAGCGCTTTCCGTTTTTAAATGATTAAAAAAAATAATAATTAAATTATGCAATATCCTTAATGACAGAATATCATTACCAAATTTCATGAAAATATACTAATTAATTGAAAAATTATTATTAAGGATTACACAGACGAAAAATATGATGACCTAATAAGATTCACTTTCCTTCAAAAATAGAATAAAAACACTGTACAGGGTGTTCATAATTTATTCATCTGATTAGCTCAATAGAAAAATCTGTTAACAGATACGAAAAACACTTTGAAACTGAAAAACAGTTAATTACGCATTGTTTGTTAATTCATAAAGTTTTTTTACTACAAATCTTTGAAATCATGAAAACTAATTAGCAAATCTCCATTTATGCTTCTTTTGTTGTCTGTACTGGATTTCTCTCCGAACATTTTTTAACATCTCTGATTCTGTGTTCATATTCTGAACAATCTTATTCTATAATTTTTCCATTTTAGTTATTGTTTTTTGCATATACTTTGCCCTTTATATAGCCCGTAAAAAAATTCAAGAATGATGTCAGAAGATCTTGTGGCCATGCTATTGATCAGTCTTGACTGATCCAACGATTCGGGAATTTCTCGTTGAGAAAGTTACGCCTCAGTATGGGAAAAATTTTTTAAATTAACAATGTATAGTTAACTGTTTTTCAATATCTGTTATACTTTTTCTCTATTGAGTTGCTTAATCAGGAGAATAAATTATAGACACCCCTGTAATATTAATTTTTGATGAAGAAAATAATCGCCAATCCCAGAAGAAACTTCGCATATACAGATAGAAAAAATAACAAAATGATATTAATAGAATGAAGAAATATATATTTAATAGATATTTTATTATATTGTATTTTAAAGAACATCATAATACTAAATGGAGAATTTAATGTAGATTTAATTATATTCAAACACAATAATACTTAGAAATTATATTTAAATTATAAAATTTTTGTTAGAAAGTTTATTCAGCAGACATAAAAAACTAACAATAAGTATCAAATATACTATATAATAAAAGAGTTCACTATGCATAATTCAAATTATGTTTAAAAAATAAATTTTAGATTAAATAATATTGAAGAAGAAAGATATTCTAGGACGATATCATATTTGAATAGAACTTATTGTCAAATTTAAAAAGTATCTTTTGCTTTTTTTTAAATGAATAAAACTACTGTATATTGTTGATTAGTTCAACGTCTGAAATCGAAATTAATAAAAAAAAATCGTTTTAATGATTTCTCATCTTAATCATTCTAAACTTTCAAGTAAATGATATTTTTCTTATAGAAATAATTTTAGAAATATCATTTAATATTTTATTTAAATTTTTATAAAATATCATGTAATATTTTATGAAATTGTATGATTCATTTATTCAAGAAATATAATTTTTTCCCATACAAATAGTTATTAAACTATCATCATCATTAAATCTGGATAGCAAATATTTCCATCACTTCCACTTTCTTTGATCATTCTATTCCCACCTGTCCATGTCGCTTCACGAAATGTTTTCTTCATCATAGATCGCATTCATATAAAACAATTCTTAAATACAATAATATAACAATCAGTAAGATGATTCTGTTTCAACTAATTGCAGGAAAATTAATACATTACTTTAAAAATTATTTAAAATAATTCTCTTCTTTTCAGAGTTATTTTAACTATTTAACAATAGAATACTTTCACTGTTTTCTATTTATATTAAGTTCGTTATGCGAATTTTTATTTGAATCTTAATAACTCTATAATTTCATAACAAAATAGTTTTATAGAAAAAACTAAGATAAAAGATTTTTATGAAATTATTCATGTGTCAATATTTAGTAAAATAAATGGATGTATTCTGTGTATATATATATATATATATATTATACGAAATTATTGTCATTATATGTATGATTCAAATAAGATCTAATTTTAAAATCAATAATTTTATTTTTTAAATATCAATATATGATTTATAATATATATTCTTCTGAATTTTAAAAATTAGAGTGTTAAAACAGAGCAAATTTTTAAAATATACTATATATAAAAAGTTTAATGATAAAAATTATTTATATTTTCAGTTAATAAAATAATAATCAGATTTTTAAATATTTTACACAAATCGACTACTTATGGATTAACTACCGCTTTTTAAAATATATATTTAATCATTGAAAATTCGTATACAGTATTTATAAGAAATATTACTTACTAAAGAAGAAATCAAACGAAAATCAATTCAAACGATTTCATCTTGAAATTGCGGCCAAATATCGTTTTTAGTGTTAAATTTTGAAAAGATACAAAAGATAAATCATTTAAATCAAGTATATATTTTCTATTTAAACCAATAACATTCTTCCAACGTTGTGAAAGCTCAGGTAAAAATTTATGTTTAGACAAGCTGAGACATGTTTGAACAAATATGATATAAAAAAAAAGATATTACTTTGGGATGATTCGATAATTTAATATTTATATTAACATAAAAAATTCTATCATTTTTTATAATATATTTTCCTGGCATATTCAAAATTTAAATTATTTTATTTCCTCTTAAACACTAGATAAATTTTAAAAATTCAGTTTAATATACAAATATGCAAATTAATAACAATAATAATGTTATGTATGGAAAACTTAATTAATTTAACGTATAAAAATATAATAATCATAAATATATTCTGAAATATGTGATATATTGAATAATAACTTTCGATTCTAATCGATAAATATATTATTTATAGTATTACTGAATAAAACTAAAATATATGAGAACCTCTTACTTTTAACGAATTTTTTTACTTTTTTTTTGTCAAAATATCAGTGATATTTTATTTGATATTGCATATTTAATTCCTGACGATATTACGACAAAATTTCCGTAACCAATAAGATATACAGTTTGGATAAAGCATCCAATAATATGTGTTTTTGTATTCGGAAATCGAAAATAAACTAATGTAAATATTTGAATTTCGTTCTTTCTTTCCGTATTCAGAAGTATAATAATATATAGATTCAAAATATATTAAAAAAATTTTTAGTTTTTGTATTCTCATGCGCTCTCTTGATCTTTTTTTTATATTTGATAAAATAAATTTATATAGCAAAAAATGTAAGTTTAAATTTTTTTTTTTATTCAGCAAATGATAATTCTTACAAATGGGTATAATTATTTAAAGGACATTAATTAAATTTATTTAGAAAACATAAACATTTTAAACAAAACTGACTAAAAAATCTAATAATTACGATACATATATAACACGCATCATATATAGCAATAGAATATAACTTTGAAAATAATATATTAGTAATATTATGTAGTAAATTCATTTTTATAAATGAAGTGTTACTGATATGGTAAGAAGGAAAAGGGAAAAATAAATAATTATAAAAATCAACTACCTATACTTATCAATGATTAAACGAAACATTTTATTAGTTTCCTCTATACTGCTGCCATCTGGTATCTCTTCGCAAATATAACATGCACACTACTGTACAGTATAAAACTGAAAGAAGTTTACACTGTCAGTCATCCCAATTTGAGCAATATAGTTTCAATATTGTAAAAGTATAAATCATTTATTTCGTTTATGTTAAACAGGACAATTGAAATTTTCTTTTTTAAACATTTTTTATTGATTTCATGATAAATTTTAGAAATATGAAAAATATTGTACAGTATTCAAAACTTTTTAATAGTCAGAAACGGGATAAACAAATAAAAATATTTTCATGATATTTGAAGTAGTATTTTTCTTACAACTGATACAATGATTAAATTTTTTAGATAATAATAAATTATTTCGTATCTTTAATTTTTTTTTTTTTTTTTTTTTGAGGATTTGGCCATTGATTTTTTGAGATTTCTTATAAAGATTTCCACAAATTTACTTTTAATTTGCGTTTTATATTTAAATTAAAACGAAATGAAAAACAAACATAGCAAATTTATAGATTAATGGAAAAACTAATAAAAGGGGGAAAACTTTGTTAAATATAATCCTTCACTCACAGAGGATAATTGTTAATTATCCTCTATGAGTGAAGGATGGAATTCATTCATCAATTCACTTATATTGTGATGAAGGATGAGTTCAAGAATAACAAAACGGTTTCTGTTTTTACTAACTACCTGCTCTACTTCTTAGAGAATACCTATGAAAACTCAGTTCACTTTTATTTAATTTCTGGTAAAATTAGTTCTTGAATTTTATTTCATATAAATATCCTAATCATATATTAAAAAAATTGATTTTATAAAAATGTTCCGCTTTATGAATTCAGAACATTAGCATTGTATATTTTTATTTTAGGTTTTTATCAAGCTCGGTTTATTTAATTTAATTCATTTTAATGCCTTCGTAAGATACTTCGTGTTTAAATCATACTTTATTGATAATAAATAAAGAAATAAATTCGGAAATGAAGTCAAAAATTACGCTTAAATTTTTTTCTCGGAGATCGAGTAGCAATCTTCATAATAAAAATACTAAAAAAATTAGTTCTTACTAAAAATACAGAGAAAAATTAGTGTTGCAGCTTCAAAAGTATTTCACAGAAAGTACTTCAATAATAAAAATAGTCAAAGATTGATAAGAAAATGATAGATTATTAGCGTGTTTCTGTTGAATTATTCCTCAAAACGAAAGGATTCATGATAATTATACACAGAATTAGAAACTGTATTTTAAAAATACATAAATTGACAAGAATTACAACTATTTCCACACGATTAGCAAGATAATACAACGAGTTTTCTCAATTATAAAATTTTTTAGTTCAGATAGATTGCAAATTATATACTGTATAGGCTATATACTATCAAATATTCAAGATCAATGTTTTAAATCAAAACTGAAAAAAAATTTTTTATAATATGAACTTATTCTTGTTCTTGATAAGATTAGATTCATATTACAAAAATTTCGACAAAATTAATTTCATTCAATATTCAATATCTTTAATCAAAAAACTATATAAATAGGCCTATATATATATATATTGTACTGAGTAAAAAATTGTATATTCGATTGAATGAGTTCTACAGAATAAAATTCGAAACAGAAAAATCTATTGATATCTATATATATAAAAATCCCTTGTCACAATGTTCGTTTTCGTTAATCTCCGAAACCACTCAACCGATTTCAATGAAATTTTGTAAACGTGCATTGTTTGGTCCAACTTAAAAGATAGG
>WUQG02446803.1:0-13199 GCA_011317285.2 Androctonus mauritanicus
AAATTATGATAAAATATGACTTAAAGATTTTTATAACATAATTTCACATTACTGTACAGTGTACATATAGCCTACTCGACTTATGACCAATTTGTGTTACGACCGATCTGTCGGAACCGATCGTGGTCATAAGTCGAGAACTAGCTGTAATAAACTTATTTAATTATGTGATTAACATTATATAATCTTATTTATTGCAACAACTTAAACTGCTATGACTCTGAATTATATAAGAGTCCCTTGCTTTTAAAATTGCATTTAGTCATGGAACACTTCTTTTTTCAATTACAGCATGTATAGTCTTTCCCTCCACTTCTTGAATTAGTTGTAGCTGCTTCTCTCAGTGACATTTTTTGAGAAGAAATCTCATCTATGGAAAGTAACTTTTCTTTACAAATTACGAACTGATTACGGGTATAAAGCTGCTTGAGGATACCATTTTTGTTTGCTAATTTATAAAAGTCAGAGTCTTCTATTCCAACAATAACCTGCAACACATTTTGGGCATCAGTACGACCACAGTCAACATCAGGGACTTATATTCATATAGTATCACCAATTTGAGCAGGAAGAAATTTTTTTTTGGGGTTCTTAACATTTTTGTTGCTTGCAGTAGAAAATTCTCATTCGCAGCTGCTCTTTTTACAGAAATAAACTCATGTTGTTCAGTCAGGCTTGATATGAAGATGTGATAGATTACTGCTCGTCTTCAATATTTTCCTTTGGAATATGGTTTTTGGTATAGTTACTGCTCAAATTTTCTTTAAAAGTATTAACAATTTCTTCAAACTGTTCTTTGGTTTCAATATTTGGAATTTGCTCGCCATGTAAAGCTGACAATGCTATGCCTCTTTTCATGGCAGAACAAAGGATTTAGCTTTTCATTGCCTCTCTGTCTGTATTTTTGGCTTCTTGTTTTGACTCCCACCAGAGCTTATTTGAGCTTGTTGACATACACCAGCAATGGGTCGAACATATAAGAATATAACTAAATATTTGATCTTTCACCAATGTATTTGATGTGTGTCAATATTCACCAGAGAATATTGACATTCTCTAATTTCGGTATTTCATGATAACATATATATTCTACAAATGTGCAATACAAGTAATCCTCAACTTACAATCATTGATATTTATAATGGTGATGTAAATTATAAATTCTGTAATTGATCAATGCAATACAAATGCATACAGCAAAACAAAAGATAATTTTGATACCTAAATAATTTATAAATAATTGGCATCACGAGGATCCACACAAAGAAAAATGCAAGATAGATACACTTGCATCCTACTTTTCTCTCTCATAACATCCAATTGGTATCAATTTATTTATAGGTGTCTTCTGTAAACAATCAAAAACTATACTATAAACAAAACTTTCATTCACTGAATGAGTGATTCTATCAATTACAGTATTTGATGCTAAAACTTTAGAATCAAAAAAGCAATTCTTTTATGACATTAGAAAAACTGTTATCTCTTCTATTCTAAAACTGTACTTATAATTCAAATGAAAATAAATCTAAATATCTAATTATTATATAAGGCTCTCAGAAGCTGAACTGATTAACTCTACTTTTTATAATTTTTTCAATTTTAATATCTGAACACAGGATTACTGCAATCATGTGCTCAAGTACTAAAATTGAAAAATTTATACCAAATTTGAGAAATTATCAATTGAAATAGATATATATGAACCTCAAAAATCAAATTGATCAATTCTATATCAGTGTGGGCTTCTGGGAGATTGACAGCCCTATTGGTTCCTATAGTTTATTATGATAATTAAGTTTATTATGTTAATATTTAGTGTCCTAATAAAAATTGGTATTGGGAAATCTATAAATTTAGGCATTTCTGACTTCCAATCATTCTGACTTATAACTTGGGATTCTAACTGAATCATGTCATCTGTCAAGGATTACCTGTATTTAGACTAATTAGAAATTTTTTATTCAAGGAATATGAATATAAAATGATCAATTATAACAAAGTGTATACAAAAACAGATTCTTTATATAATATTCCCCATTTTATAAATATTGTAATCTTGAAATATTGCAACAACATTAAATAACTATGCAGTTTTACATTATATTTGTTGATAGACTATTTTACTATTGTAATATTTAAAATTCTTATACAATTTTTGAAATTTTTTAAATTTGAAAATAAAATTGATTGTTCTGGTATACAAAAATTTCTAATTCAGATGTTTGTAACTAGAGTTTAAGTACCTATATATATTTAAATATTGTCCTTGATTAAATAAAATTTCAATTCAGAATATTCAAATAATAGTAATTTATAAAATTACTATTTGAATATTCTGAATTGAAATTTCATTTAATCAAGAACAATATTTAGAAAATTTACTATAACTTATTCTAAATTAAAATCTTAAATTTGAGATAATTATTGTAGTTTGCTTTTTAATTAACTCAAATATTTTGTTAATTAAATTTCAATTATTAAATTAATTATTATTAAAACTATTTTATTTATTTTCAATATAAAAACATTTATTCTATTTGCAAAATAAAAATTTTGCAAAATATTAATTCCACATGCAAAAAATCTCAAATTTTGGAAAGATAAATATTGGATCATGTTATAATGATATATCAATATCACTTTGACTGATAATCTAGACTTTCAAAATTAAAATTTTTTTTTATTTCAAAACAATTATTAATTAAATATTTCATATTTTAATTTTCTTCTTTAAGTATATTTTTGGCATTTTCAAGTTATTCAAACTTGTTAATTACTCATACAATTTATACATTATTAAGCAGATCATTTTATATCCTTATACAATAATAATATCTGTGTGTGTATTTATACATATAATCTGTTTATTAATACATATTTTATTTTAACTTATTTGTTAAGAAATATATATAATATTTATTTTAAAAAGAGATTTTCTTAAAAAGTTTACAACAACAATTAATAATAATAAAAAAACTAAGTTTGAATATAGTTGGTATTAGTTATTATTTTATATAAAATCTTTCAGATCATCAAATAATAACAGCAATATAATATTAATAAAACTATTCTAAAAATATACTTAATAGAACAGTAAATCAAGAATTAATGCTAATAAATCATCTATTGCTTGACAATTATTTAACTAATTAATGTACTTATTTAAATCTTTCACAAAATATGTTTTAATTTTGATGTATTTTACCATACAAACATATAATGTATTATCATATAATTATTATTAATATTTATTTTTGATTTTAATGTAACTTAATATTTTTCATTAAAATAATAACATTTATTTTTATATACAGTAAAACCTTCTTAATGGATATTCTTGAATAGCAGGCACCTCTAACAGACACTTTTCCAATTCCCAGTCCTAATGTTTATGTATTTCTGTGTATTTGTCTCTGAATAGCAGATAGTGATTTTAGTTAAAAAAGATGAAAAAATATACTTTTATGTCCATTGTTCAACTCCTCCTCCAGAACAGCCAGTGAGAATGTCCCATCAGAACTTTCTCACTGCTGACTGGAAGAGTTATGAATTTTTCAAAGAATCAACATTGCCAGTGGTAGCAGAATTCCACTCCTCCTGGTTGAGGCATTTTGACCATTTAGCAGCATAATAAATTCACTAAAAGTAACCACATTTAGCAGTGACAACTTCAATTAGTGTATTTTTACAATATAATATTTTTATATACAGTATTTTTTATAATCATAAATGAAGTCATTCCAAAAGTAAAATTTATTCTTAAAAATTTAAAAAGATTTCAACAAGTACACCATCTACCAATTGCAAAGAAATGATCACTTTTTTGAAAGTGTAACCATTCACTTATTCTTATTGTTTTGACCATTATTGGCTATTATATAAAACAGTTTTTGCATCTTTTTGGTGTTTAAACTATTGAATAAGTTTCAGAAATGGCAGCAAAAAGAAAACAACACTATAAGAAAAAATTGAAACTCTAAATGCTGCTGAAAGGGAAAATTGAGCATATGGATTCTTGCTGAATGTTTCAAGGTTGGGAAAATGCAAATGAGTGGCATTTTGAAAAATAAAGAAGAAATAAATAAATTGTGGATTACTAATTCAAATGAAAACAATAAGAATGTGAAACTGAAAAACTAAGATTTGTGAAATTGATTCTATAATTTCCACTTGGTTTCCTTGCATTTGTTCAAGGAACATTCCCATTAATGACCCTCTAATTCAAGAAAAGGTACTGGAAGTTGCTAAAGAACTTAAATTAAATGAATTTAAGGTATCAAATGGTGGTTTGAAAAATTCAGGTCTAAGCACATCTCTTTTAAAACAAATTGTAGAGAAGCAAAATCTGTTGATTTAAAAGATATGGCTGACTGGAGTGAAAAATTGAAATCAATTTATGTAGGTTATGAAGAGTACAACATTTTTAATGCTGACAAATTGGGATTATTTTTTAGAATTTTGTCAAACAAGACCATGTGCCTAAAGAAACACTGTGTCAGTGTGAAAACCTAAAAAAAATGGCTCACGCTTTTGTTATGTTGAATCATGTTAGGAGAATTTGAAACATCTCTTATAATCAGCAAACTTTTAAAACCAAGATATTTTAATAACATTGACATATATAAGTTAGGTGTAATGTTCAAAGCAAACAATAAGGCATGGATGACATGTTCTTTAATGATCGAATGGCTAATTGCTTTTGATGCCAAGATGATAAAAGCACATAGAAAAATTCTTTTATTTTTAAATAATGCAACTTCACATCCAACAGATTTGAAGTTGGAAAATGTGAAAGTTGTGTTTTTTCTTCCTAATACAACTTCTGTTTGTTAGTCTGTATATCAGAGGCATAATATGCATATGTAAAGCTAGGTCAAAGAAGTTTTTTCTACATCATATCATTACGCAATTAGATTCTCATGAAACACTTGAAAACCTCCCAAAATCAGTTAATGTTCTCCATGCTGTAATTTGGATTACTTCTGCTATCAAAACAAAACTTCAAAGTGTCCATCAGTGAATTAGAAAGTTTGGTTTTGATTTTGTAGCGAAAGAAAATGAGACTTTTGTTTCTGATTCAATAGATGAATTAAATGATTGCCTGAAAAGTAAAGAAACTGCTGAATTTTATTATGATTGATAATGAACTTTGTAACAAAGAGGATTCAGCTGATGTGTGTGATTTTATTTCTTTCAAAACATTGACTGAAGGTAACTTCATTGAAGAGGAGATATCTTTTGAAGCTAAAGAAGAGGAGTCATGCAGCATCAAGGATTTTAAAAAAGTGGCACAATATAGTGAACAATTATATCAAATTTTTTGTCAAAAAAGGTGATTCTAAAAAATTACTATTACTGACTAATCTAAAATGTCACATTGAAAAAAGGGGTTGGAGAAATTGCAAAAAAAGCAAATGTTTCTAACAGATTTTTGTACAGTCAAAAGTCCTAATCAACCTTAGTAATAATCTAGTTAAAAATACTGTATGCAAATATAAATAAAATTCCATTTTATCTGAATCTAAAAATTGCATTATTTTAATTCTTAAGATTAATCATTGTGATTTATTTTAATTTTTAAAATAAATTGCAGTGATTAATCTTAAGAATATCAAAAAGAATACAATTATGATGATTGCATGAATACATGATTAATTTTGAATTAAGAAGTAAAAATGTTAAGCATTTTCTTTTGCTTTTGCTGTTTTCCTAACTCTCCCAAATAGCAGACAGATACTGAATTCCTGAAATATCTGCTATTCAGAGGTTTTACTGTATAATGTCAAGGGTTTGGTATTTTTACTTTAATACTTAATTTTTAAATTTTCTAATTGAAATTGAAACATTTATTCTCTGAACTATTTAAAAAAAAAAAATCACTAAAAATATTTAATCAATTATATACAAATCACTCATTCATTAAGTGGTTTATTTTAAGTAATGATGTTTATATTAAATAAAATTTGCATGAAATTCAATCTAATAAGAGCAAATTTGTCAATCAATGCTCTCTAATATGCTTTTTTCATTATAAATGAATCATTTATATATATTGAGACAGAGCAAAAATAACAATAGCAAAAGCCAGAAATCAAGCCAGCAATCTTTAGACAGAATTAGCTGAAGATAAAGATCTTTTCAGAATTAAATTATCTGAAAAGATGATTTAATTTGAATAAAAATAAGTTATTCTATACTGCTTGAGGAATAGATGATTCTGATTTCTCCTTACAATCTTCTAATCTGAAATACAAAATATAAATAAAAAAATTTCCTAATTAATTTGAAATAATTTTTCAAATTAAAAATTTTTTCATACTTGGAAGTTATGCAAGGACAATCAAAAATATTTTGATTTTTCCCAAAATTTTCTCCATCTTCTATGGATTGAGGAAGATGTTGACCCAATGTTTCAGGTAGAAAAAATGCATATATTACAACTAACAACATAACTCCTCCAGATATAATTAGAGGCAGTGAATAATATGATAATCCCTGATGATAATAAAATAACATAAGTATGAGTTTAACCATATTAAACTCTTGAAATATTATTTTTAAAAAACTCTATTTGAATATTAAAATGGCAATTAGAAATGCTACTTACTAAATATACAATTGATGGACTAAGAAACAAACCAAGAGTACCCATTAATCGTAAAAATGCTAAACCTCGTCCTCTTAACACAGTTGGATATAATTCAGCTGAATATTGTATGATTATGTTATAATTAGCTGTGATACATATTCTCTGTATTAATGCTAATGCTAAAATAGCATTGGAATTACCTGAAAAACAATGATTATTTATTAGATTACTTATATTAAAAATAATAAAAATATGTTACATGCAATATTAAATAACATTACATATTTGTTTATTTATTTGTTATATATTATATTATAAATACAAATTTAGAAAATTGCATTGAATTAGAATAATAAATGTTTAAAAAAAAAATAAAAAAATAAAATAATAAAATGCCCTGATCCATGGGATAAGAAAAATATTATATATAAATTCTTCAAAATTCTGTTTGAATTCGGGATGACATCACAATTACACTTATGACATCACTGTGACATAACAATGGATATCACAAAATGATCATTATATATGATGCCACAATGATGTATGTAGCAATAAACGATGCAATACTAATGTTTGAATGTCTGTATATATGCTCTGAAAAGGCTTCTGCACTATTTGACTCCTCAAGACCGAACTTGGCCTAGTGACTTTTCACAGCCTTGTGGATAATATAACCTATCTAAAGCAAGATCATCTTACAGGTTGGGGAATTTTGGGATGGCAATGAAAATGCCTTCATTTAAATCCTTCAATATGATATTTGAATTTGAGATGATATCATAGCAACACTAGTATGACATCAGTGGCAACATAACAATGGATAATATCATAAAATGTTTTTGTAGTACAATGTCGTCATGATTTAATAATAGGTGATATAAATTATGATGTAAAAATAGGTGATGTCATCATGACATCATCATTACAATATGACAAAATCATGATCAATCAATTAATTCCAAATGCTGTACTAAATGAAATGTATGGGCAAATGATACTTCTGCATGGTTTATCATAAACTTATGAATAAAATGTATAAATCCATAGGATCTATATCCAGCTCATTGAATAGCATTCTTCCAACTTCCAGTTAAAGTCTACTATGAGCTTTGACCAGCCTGTGTTAGAAACAAAAAGTGGCCTCTGCCAAAAATATTCATGTGTGATTTGGCATCTAAATTCATATTAATATAACCTATAAATTCATGTAAATTAAAATTTTTTATTACTAGTAAAGGTGCTGACATCTTGATGACATAAGAGTTGCCACAAACTACATAATATATCTGAAATACCTGAGCAACACCTAGTACCCTTACTAACAATAAAAAAATTTTAATTAGTTTATGTAGATTAATAGATTATATTGATAATTTTAATTTAATAATTAATTAATAGTACATAGATGGGACTATACACTGCCAATTACGGACTAAAGACAAAATATCAGCACTTTAGGCAGGAACGGTTAAATGAGTAACTAAAATAATAAAATTGCACTGAAAACTCAATTTGGAAGAAGCGCTTTCGATTCTTTTTTATTTTAGTTACTCATTTAACTGTTCCTGCCTAAAGTGCTGATATTTTGTCTTTAGTCCGTAATTGGCAGTGTATAGTCCTGTCTATGTACAATGAGTTAACCACCAAATTTCACCAAAATTTGGCTGAGTTTGATTCAATAGATTCTTGACTATTGTGCTCTAAACACCTTCTCTTTAATTATGGCCATTCTATGCATCAATGACAGATAATGATGATTGATAATTTGATACACTCATTATCAAAAAAATCATGCACCAAGAAGTTGTCAGAATTGAATGAAACTTTACATGTGTGATTGTAACATTAATATAGGTAAGTGATTATCATATCGGAACAAAAGGATATTTTATTGCAGAAAACTAAACACATGAAAGGATGCTCTAGTACCCCATTGGGCCACCTCTAGACTGGATACAAGATGTAATATGGATGGGTATGGAGACATACAGGGCTTGTATGATATCCTGTGACATATCTGTCCATAGCTGCTGTAAATGGATCTCTAGTGTGTGCAAACTCATAGGCTATCAAAGTTGGCATCCCAGACAGTCCAATTATGTTCTATTGATGATAAATCTGGTGACTGGGGAGGCCAAGGAAGTGTGACAACCTGGCAGATATATACCTGTGACACCCTTGCTATTTGCAGCTGAGCATTATCCTGCTGGAAAATGCCCACAGGGAGGCCTGCCATGAGAGGCAACACATGTGGCTACAGTATGTCCTGAACATATCGCTGTGCTGTCATCTTCCCTTAAATCATTACTAGGATTGACTGGCTGTTGTATGAAACAGCATCTCAGATCATCACACCAGCTGTGGGGACAGTGTTGCTCGATAGCAAAGATTCTGCATGCTGACCAGAAGCTTTCAGATGTGAACATGGCAATTGTCAGTGCCCAAACTGAACCTGGATTCACTGCTGAAAACAACCTGATTTCATTCTGTAAAAGTCCAGTTTTGTTGTGTATGATGCTACTGCAAACGCAAGTGGCGATGGGTGGCTGTCAACAGCAGCACACATAATGAATACCATGAGACCAAATTTCGGCCAAGCATCTTGAAATGGTTCTGGCAGAGACTGGAACCTATAACAATGATCAGCTGTCTCTGGATGGCAGACAACGAAATACTTGGATCTATTCTTTCTTATAAAATGAGCAGATGGTCCTTTCTATTGATGGTCTGTGGAGAGCATCCTGAATCTGGTCACTGTATGTGTGTGCATAGCCTCATTCCCTGGCTCCAGCACCTAACAGTCCTATCAGAATGGCGTAGGTGCTGGGAAATTCATCGATATGATCTCATCCAGCTTCTCTCATTCCAATAATCCAGCCTCTCTCAAACTCTGTTAATCAGAGTTTGCACTGTAATGGAATAGCTAGTGATCAAATATTCATACACAACAGGTAAATTACAAACAAGTAGCTCCAAGAGCCTTTTATAGAGCAACAGAGGAAGCATTTTTATGCCCTATGCTGGCAAGCCAGTTCATCTAATCATTTGCATATCTGCTTGAGATATAACTGCATGCCGAGTTTTATAGCAAAGCGACAACTCCTTCTTGGTGCATGATTTTTTTATAATGATATAGAAAAATAAATTTTATTGAATTCTATTGAAATATAAAATAATTAGATAACAATATATGCAATAATGCAAAATTGCAATTATGCATATTGCAATAATGCATTATTGCATATATCGTTATCTAATTATTTTATATTTCAATAGAATTCTCAAGAATTATAAATTAAAAAATGATTATATAATCTATATTTCTATACAATCATGAATGCATGCATGTATGTATGTATATTTGATTTTGAAATCATACTTCCAAATGAATTATAATGTTGAAATTTTGCTCATAATTGTGTAATGCTATCATCTTGATGGAAAAATCCAAAATTTGTGATAAGTCCTCTGGGACAATTATTATTATTATTTTTTTGGAGAACAGAGACTGTGAACTTTTTCCATCAGGAGTTGTTTTGTTCCAAAATGGAGTCGCATACACGGGCACGAAATAGACCGAAAATTCAATGAGGAAAACAAAAAAAAAAAAAAAAAACACAAAAATGACGCTTCTAGAAAGTGTTTCAAAAGGTTTTCTGAAAGTTTAGAAGAAACTCAAGTAAGACGGAATGAGAAAAGGAATGTTAGATTAAAAGCAATGTGCATGGCTGCCATGAAAAAACAATCTGAAGGTGAAAGGGCTGCTAGACTATAAAGAATGACTTCTATCGCCATAAGCAGGAGAATATATAGTCAAAAGCAGCATCTGTGTGGCTACGTCACTGGGGTTATAAGCAAAATTCTGCTTTTACCTATAATCCATCTAAATTCTATGAACAGACACTGATGTAGTGATTGGGTCCATGTTAACAATATGTCGTCACTATAAAGTTCTTAGATTTAGAGATGAGAGTTCAGGAATTAAAGATTTAATAAATTATTATTTATCTTTCAAATTCTATTAAATTCATTCATATGTGCAACAAGGTGCATGGGTACTGCTAGTATTTTAAATAAAATATAAGTACAAAAAACATTTCCTTAAGTATTGATTTATTATATTTCTGTAAATGGTAATGCATCTGAAAGATTTAGCATGACAAATTTAATCCATTAAAAAAATATAAACTATTTTATATTTTTAATTTTTTTTAGTTTTTAAAAAAATAATTATTTTAATAGAAAATGTATTATGTTTACTCAAATAAACTGAAATTTCAATAATTTAAGTTTCAACTTCTAAGAAATTTATTTCCATGAATAATAATTATGAAACTTATGTCTCTATAAAAATATTATTTGAATTGTAGATAAATTTATTATGATAAATATTTATTAATATTTCACAATATTCAAATAAAGAATAAAGAGACAATTATTTGATATATTTATTTTTCAGCAGACTTGATATCTAAAAAATATTTAACATTTAACAAGTAAGATATTCAAAAACAGTCAGAAAGGAAATTTCAGTCATAATCTGTAAAATAATCTTCAGTCATAATCTGTAAATTTCAGTCATAATCTGTAATATTTCAGTCATATTCTGTAAAATCCTAGTGTTCCACAAACATGATCTAAATATTTTGTGAAATTTCTTATAAAAAATTAGCTTGGCCAATTAATTTATATGTATTAATAAATACTGTTGCATCAAGGACTTCTTATAATACGTTAACATCCCATATAATTATCTATTTATGGCAATCTGTTGACCATAACTACATATGAAAATAATCACTTTCCAACTGAAGAATCTGAAATCAAACATTGAATTTCATCTTTGGAATTTTTCAAATGGATCATGACTCCTTTCAGTCTATTGATCTCTTATTGGTTCACAGAGGCTAGAATAGTCCATCTCTTAATTTTTAGTTATAAAAGGAATAAGATAATATATATCTTGTATATATATATATATATATATATATAAATCTCACAAAACATTCATATATAGAGTAATACTCCGACTTACATAAATTTGGAAATGCACAACTTCTCATCCTGCCTCCTTGCACACTTGTTTGTTTCACAATTATATAGTGCATATATATGTATGTACATATTTCATTTGCTGACTTGTTGATTAAGAGCCTTTAATTACAATTACATATTATAAACCTTTATAATTTGTTGTTTTCTTAGTAATAAAGAGCCACTTAAGAACCTAATGCATATGTACTTGAAATTAGATTTGGAAATCTGTAGGTATCCTGATTTTCATAATTTTTGATTTACATTATGCTTCCCAGTCCCACCTGTTATGTAACTCCAGGGTATTACTGTATATGAAATTTTTGTATGCTCTATTGACTTTTTATTACTCATTATAAAATAGTCTACCACCTAAAAATAAATGTTGAACACCACTAGCCTAGGTTAAATGGAAAAAGTTGACTCCTGCAGGGGAATATGTTCTTCATTATATTAATCTGTATTGTATGAGACTTGTATATAACATAGTATAACTATATTGTATAAGCACTACCACAAATTTTTTTCTCATAAGAATCTGTGTAATATGAAGGTTAACTATTTGATCAATTGATATGATATACATTAATGCTTTTGAAATGTTTAATATATATTGACAAGTACTACCCAATTTTTTAAATACTAACAAGGGAAACTTACTGGTTGAATCACGAATTTTCCAATAATATATACATATTTGGATTTGTTTCGATGAGAGGATCATGAATATGTAATCATTTGTTTTGCTTGCCCATCAAAAATGGAGAATATAGCTGAAAAATACCACAAGCCACTGCCAATGGCACATGCGTAACCTGACGCTACTTCTGGCAGCTTGTGCTAGTCATTGGCATTCCATTTATTAATTTCTGCTAGATGTTGGTTCTAATTGAAAATCAAAGTATACAACATATTACTTATATTAAAATATTATTAAAATAAATAACAAAATTTAATAAAAAACCATATGACTCTGCATTATTTTTGGACTGGGTTGCCTAGCAGCCAGAAACAAAAGCAGATGATAAATTGTAATTTCTATTTTCTCTTTCTTTGACATGTGAGTTATAAAAATTAAAAATATTATATGAAACATCTGCATTCTATAAATTCCTTACTCTTTGAATTAAGGTCACATCTGTTCAAATTCAAAGATACATGGTAACATTATTTCAAATGGTATGTAAAAATTATGGGACTATTGTTTTTAAATTGTTCTCATTTTGTTTACTATGTCTGTTATTTGTTAGATGTTTAATGTTCAGAACATTTTGAAAATTGTTCACAAGGCTTTTGAGAAAGAAGTTAGACACCATACTGCAGTAAATGCAGATGAAAGGAGGTATGCTGAATATGTGATAGATACCAGTTTGCACACAAGAATTTCTGCAATTAATATCAGATAGATGTATGTGATAGATACTAAACATTTCACTGCCGGTCAATCATTAGAGGTAGTTAAGGAGAATATTCTATGGTATGATTCTGATGCTAGTGATGATGAAGATGAATGCAAATTTAATATGAACGAGTCTAATGAAGCAGGTGATGTGTGTAATATACTGTATGT
>WUQG02446814.1:0-13199 GCA_011317285.2 Androctonus mauritanicus
GCCGGATAGTCGCGAACCGGATACTCGGGAGTGTACTGTATAATGGAATCGTAAAATATGATGAATCCATTTCAATAAAAGAAATCATAAAAAACTAGGAATAAGCATTTGTCATAAATCAACATATATAAGCCTATATATATATATATATATGATGTCAATTTTATATAGTTATATTTTTTGATTGCTAGTTTGTTTGTATGTTTGTATAAAATAATTTCCTAACAATAGAAGTTACAGCTGCCAAACATGGCCTGATTCTACGTGATTATCAAGCTTATAATAATTAGCCTTTTTTAATGAATTTTTAGAACAATCGTTGTTAAATGTTTGCCGACAATCCAAGAATTCCATAGAATTTAGATATTTAATCAATAGATGCGCTATGTGTAAGCAATTTTTTCTTGACTAAATTTAAGCGCATTAGGCCATCATGAGGATCTACAGTGATGACGTCATGATCGGATATGGTCATAACGCATCATAAGATGTTTCGAGTTATGACTTCACGGTGACAGAGCACTGTATGACTTTGCATCATTGTGATGATGACGCCTTTGTGGCTTAACATTCTGGTTAAATCTATATTAAAATTGAATACAAAAGCCAACGGATTCCAAATACTATAATTAATAAATTAAATGTAAAAATGATTTTGTTCGAATTCGGGATGTAATCATAAGATCCCATGACGCCATCATGACATAACAAATAGATGATGTCTCGTAAGTACGCTGATAACGTTATCGACTTAATGTTCATAAATGATCTCGCTATTTTATATTTGAATAAATTCAGAAAGAAATAATTTCTATCAATTATAATTTAGTTAGTCTGAGGATTATTTAATATTTCAGTAAACATGGGCTTGACATAACAATTAAATCAATCATTTTCCAATTAAAATAATTCTTCCTGGGGACAATATAATGAAGATTGGTAAAATAATGACATTTTGCCTAGGTATAGTATATAATATCACAACGTTACTAATTTCAATGTTTCTCCAAGTAAATATTTTTCAAAGTAAAGAACGGAAAGGCATGTATGAAGGATAGCCAAACTTAATGTCACTACGAGCACATAGGAAAATCTCAAGTACTTGAGAGCCTCAGTCAGATTTTTCAAATAATCTTTACAATGGTTCCAATAATTGTTTAAATATTTCATATGCATTTACTTCGTATAGATGCAAAATTATTTTTTACACTAAATGAAAAAATTACAAATATATTTTTAAATTAAATAGATATTTGCTTCATATTAGCTATTGACTTTCATGATAATGAGCCACACTAAAGGTACCAAACACACACATCGCATCTAGCTCACTATCCGCAATTTGATCACCGTGGAGATGTAGTCTCATAACTTGATGATCTTTCTTGAAATTATGAAAGCTGTATTAAGGAACAACTGAAAAACTGAAACTGTAGAAGAAATCAACATGCATATAATCAAAACAGAGTTTTTCTTAATATATTAATATGTTTTAAAACTATTCCTGGACAACACCGAGTGTACTTTGCTACCAATCTAAAAATAAGATAAACAGATGGGTCGTTTCGTCTGAAGAAAATTAATAATTATTATCAGCTAATTTTCCTATTGAGATATACATGCTAGCCTATCATTATACATTAAGACACTCATGCTTGTTTGATTTTCTACAGCCAATTCTGATTTAACCAGATTACAGTATTTATTTATTTCGGGCAATAGAATTAGCATTCAATATACATAAACTTTCTAGAAATGTTATTAATAAAGAAAAAAAACACGCCTAAATTAGAAACCGTATCTTTAGAATATTGCTATTAAAATTATCAGATAGATTATTATTTACGGACTTGTAATGTTTAAAAGTTTTGATAAATTTATATATTATAAGAAAACAAACAGATAATTAATATTTGGCAATAGAAACTAATGAAAATATCTGTTATCCTAAGTGTAATAATTACATGCTTTCAACAATTATTATTCAAATTTTTCCTGTGAATTTCATTAATGACAAAATGTCCCTCTGGTTATTGTCACTTAAAATGCAAAGGGTGGGTGTATTAAGTTTAACAAATGATGGAAATAATGAGATAAAATATTGTATTGAGAAAATTGTATATATCAATAACTTTAAAAATCAATTATATTTTGGCTATGTTTAAATTATCTTATATTTTATTCAAGTCCAAAAAGAAGTAAACAAAGATTCTCTTCAAAAAATGAAAAAAATCTGAAGGAAAATATTCAATAATATCAAACAATTCTCTATATTTGACAATAAAATGTATTATGCCTTCCTTGTGGTTTCACTGCAGATATCAAGTTAGTTGCAGGAAAGTTATTTGATGGCGAAGAATATTTTTTCTGCGAGAGAGAGACTATCCGATATAAATTATCAATATTTGCCTTGAAAACAAGAAAAAACATATTTTCAAGTAAATTTTTATTAGAATTTTAAAATTAGAATATTTTTACTCTACAGTAACTTATTTTACAGATAAGTTTAAAGATCTTGTTGAAGTGATGATAAAAATTTAGACTTCATTGAAAACAAAAATGGTAATTTTAATTTTAAGTTGTTGTATGTTTTATAATTATAAATTACCATAGACAAAACGATTTCTTTGCAATCTATGTAGGCCTATACAAAATCGAAGAAACTTGTGATTTTATTTTATGCGATCTTATTATATTTATAGAAAATTCCAAAAATTAGAATGTTGATGAATATTTCACATGCTATCATCCAAAACTAAATGTTATCAATCAAACAAAAATACATTTTACAATAAAATATGAAAGAATACAATAATAATTCAAAAATACAAGTTTGAATTACAAGAAACGTTTAAATCACTGAAAGTAATGTAAATTTAGTATAGTTTATATTGTTTTACAAACAGAAACTCTTTAAATTTAATTTAAGTCATCCTTTGATACTGTTTAAGCCTATTTATTTTAATTAATTGTAGAAGAACATTGTATAAAGAAGTTTATAGATGTTTTCATTAATTTCAATTTCACTTAAAATGAAAAATCTTAAAATGTTACGTAGGATCTGCGATTGCCAGGCCGATTCGAGCTAGCGCCGATAAATGCGCACAGGATCCAGGTTAAAGAACGAAGTATACAAGAAAAATTTACAACGCATATTTATATATAAGCTCATATTTATTTGAAAGAGAATAAAAATTAAATTGGTAAATTGGTTACAGGAATAAATAGAGAAAATCAAAGAAACGGTCTATATTATATATGAACGGAACTGACTACACCTATCAAATCTACCGACTGCAAACAGGTTGAAATATCGCTCCCCAAACACTTAACATACCTGGAAGAGTCGGAAGTTTCGGACGAATTGGAACTATGTTATCCAAGATCTAGATTATTTCTTTTCAGAAGGGACAATCTTTCTGTCTATTCGAGTTCGCCGTTCTCTTTTTCTGTCTCTCTTTCCTTCTCCTTCCCTGGGAAAGATACTATTCATTCATTTATGTCATTCCGATGTTTTCCGAAGTTTATTTAAATTCCGTTCTCACAGCCGGCTCTCCCACTAGTTTCACACGAAAACGATTCCCAACCCGTTTTATTTATATTTATTTTTACTAAAGATGTAAACAATAATAATCGATGGAAAAAAGAAGAAGTTTAAAGAAAACTAACTTTCGTTTCGTCGATTTTTAACGTATTAATAAGAATATATAAAGATACAATAATGACAGTAATAGAATTGATTATAATTAAACAATATAATAATAATACAATTGATATAATAACAATGTAAATCAACTAATAAAGTAATATAATCGGTTAGAATAAAAATATATGTGATATAATAATTAAGCGAAAAAAATATCAATGATGATCATAAAAAAAAGAAATAAAACAAAAGTTTCAGCATGATACTCTGCGAATCTCATAGTTATATGGCATTTTAAAATATTCAAAATCCTATGGTTTTAAATCGGTTTCCAAATGAATGTTAGGCGGATCCCAAAATTGTCCATCTTTAGTACTGACAGTATTTCGTTTTTCCAAATTTAACGTTTTATTAAAAAGTAGGAATATATTTAAAATTGTTTTAATAATGAGAATACTTTTTACAAACTTTGAAGAAATTGGCAAGGAATTGAATACATTGAAACATACACACGTCTTTCATGGCTATTTTGTAGTTAAACTTGTAGTTAAAAGTAAATTTAATCGATACTTAAATATACTTTTGATTCATATACTACTTTAAAAGCAAATCTAGACGCAAGCGGATACATATTTATTACTAAGCATAAATCGTCGAGTCTGAGACACACGAAATCATGGAGTCTAGCAAGTCAGATCGATCGAAAATTGGAAACTTACCGTCTTTTCTTCATATAAAATTATAATGAATAAACAAATACGAATGAAAAACGAGGAGTATGTAAGGTACCAATTACAAATATGATAAACCATACAATTAATTAAAATATATAGGATTAAAAATCAGACGAATAAAGGGAGTCAAAAAAGAATTCTCAATACCAAAGCGGATGCAAGTTTGAATAAATTAAATAACATCTGAGTCAATATTAATATTTATATGATCGAATGTATCACAGTCACAATTATAGACGTCCTTCGACATGAATAGGAAGCTTCTTTTAAAGAAGACTAATAGATGAAAAGATATGGAAGGAAAGATATTTTGGAAACATCAAGAACATAAATAATGTTCCTGAGGGATATAAATATTCAATTCTAAAGTACTATACTTGGATAGACATAAACTCTTGTTATTTAATTTATATTTTAGTGGCATATCGTGATTAATCAGTTAATTTAATAGATACGCTTATCTACACCCTTAGATGTAGCTTCTTTTTTATTATTTTTATCATTTTAATTTATTTTGCTCTGTGTTATTGTAATAACTTAATTTATATGTATTGTTCGCTTGAAACTTCTTTACGTTTAATTGAAGAATGATCATAGTCCTAATACATTGTTGGTACATATTATAAGTAAAAATAGTCTTTATAAAATAGAACTTTATTTTTGTTCGCAGTTAAAAATACTGATTTATTATGAATTTTTATTTATCCATTGTAGAATATGTTAAATATTTTTATTATGATATCTATTATTGTATATATTAAATAGCATGAAAAGATTCAATAAAATAACATTATAGTGCATTAAATTATTTATACTTTTTGCTGTTTCGAATTAATAATCATAATAAAATATAATGAAAATAATCATTGTATTTTATTATTTGTATTAAACGTTGTTTAAATAATATCTATAAATTTTATCGGATAGAAAGAAACAAAGATATTAATAAAGACATTATTTAAGAGAGATTTATAGGGCCAAATCCTATTTTTTTGTTAACAATATAGGTTAAGCAAAAGAAAAATGCTAGATGTCTTTTGCATTCATATAAGAATGAATCCTGAAGTAAAAATTTGGTATTGTTATTTCGAAATTTCTTTCAACTCGCCGAAATAAAATTATGAATATCCTCTTAATCGTACAATAGGATCGTAAAATACCAGAAACAGATTTCCAAATTCGGAATACAAATTCTATTTATTGCTCATTATAACTGTTTAATGATCCCAAAGTCATTAAAAATGCTATCCGTTTCCAAATGGATAATAACTTTGATGACTTTGAACTTCGGTTTTATTGTCATTAAAAGCTTCGGTAGCAATTTGGATTACTTTTATATATTTTTATGTTTTCCATCTTTATTTTCTGATCCGAAATATGGTTATTTAAATAAACTTATCATTGCAATATATTAATAATTGTAGGAAATTTATTAAAATTGTTAAATTGTTTTGCGATTACAAATTTATAATCGAGAATAATGCTATTTTATAGAATAATTTTTCAATTTTGAAAGTAGGAATATACTATAATCAATTTTAATCAAAAATTAATGAAAATATTGTAAGAAAAGATAATTGATATACGTATAAAAAATTTTTCAATATGCAGCATATATATAAAAGCTTTCTTTCAGTTTGTACATTTTATCTTAAATATTATTTCTGTTATTTTAATGATTTAATTTGTTATTTTATATGTTGGTCTATTATATTACAATTTCAGTGCATTACTGATAAAAATGTAAATTTTTCTTTAGTGAATAACATGTCATTATTATATAGAATGTTTTACTGTAATAGGAACTATTGTCCAATAAGGACGAGATTACTTGGTTTTCACATGATTTTATGAGAAGGAAACCAAATATTTTACAATTAATTCCTGATATATGAGAAGGTGGAGGTTATCTTAACTTTGAGTTCACATTTTTTTTTAATTTGAACAGAAAAATTTTCAAGATTATGTTACTAGGCTTCAATAGATGCAAACCTATCAGGAACTATAGATTTTTATGTCAAAAATATATTTGTTCCTTAGGTAGGGGCGTTTTTAAAAAGTGCAAATATCTGGTTTTACCCATAGGCCGAAATCGTGTACCCATTTGAACGCATATACCAATCCACATTTTCCAAATTTTCATTTACAAAAATTAAAAAAGGACTGTTTTTTTCTATTTTAGCAACAAAAGTCACATATAAATGTATCACTCTCTTCCTTTGTATTTGAACAAGCTTCATGGATCCACTCTTGACCCGTGCAACACTGGATCCTTCCTTTGATTAGCATATAGTTCGTTTCAAAATATGTAGACTTCATTGTTTTATGTCTCTTCTGAGGACAATTCTATATTTTTACAGTTTTTTCATTTTTCTTAATCTTCTTTACATCTTTTCCCCCTTTCGTTTGCTTTTATGCTTTCTCCTTTCGTGTCACTGATTTTTATGGTTTAAGAGTTTTCATTTAGAAGCCTTTTTATTTTTTTCTGGTATACAGAATACAGGATACTATGGGTACTGCCAAGTTTTGCCCCAACACGACATGTTTAATAAAAATGGTATATCTGCATTCATTGATGAAATAAAATATTGATTAATATGTTAAAATAGTTTTAAAAGTTAAAGAATACAGTGGCATACTTATTAATAATGATTCTTGGTGTATATGGTACTACAGAATAGTATATGTTAATCACAAAATTGAAAAACTAAAAATTTTTAGCAAGGCATCTACTGTGCACCGTCGTCTTTAATGCAGTTCCTATTCGAATCGTAGTTTAGAAGTAGTTTCTGAGTTCCTTGCTAGATTACAGCTGTCATCACGGAGATACAGCAGTATCTGATTTGACCTGCCTACTCTGTTTTCCCTATATGTAATAAATTACTTATTGAGAAAAGAGACAATACTAATATTAAAAGTATTTATTAAAATTTTGATTAAAAAATTTTAAACAGTTACTATAAGCAGTATAAAATCTTCATCAAGCAAGAAAAGTGAATGCCGTAGCCATGATCTGCAGTATTGTTAAAAAATGTTTTATAACGGAATAAATTTGATAAAAATGTATTTTCATGGATGCCGAGGAATAAACTTCCTAAAAATGTCATTACTATATCCATTTGTTGAAAAGGAATAAATTCGAATGCAAACAATTTGGAGATCAAAGGAGCTTCCATCCATGATCGTGACAGAAAAATTTGTGTAATCTTTGAAATGTTTATAAGGTGAATTCTATACAAAAAATTTTTAAATTACCTGAACAACAAGTACTAAAAAATTTTTAATTTAAGAATTAACCATCAAAAAATGCTGTTTATTATAAGTAAATAATTGCAAATCACCTATAAAGTAGATAAGGATGTTTAAGTTCATATAGTTTGAGAAATTATTTGACGCCTTAAACTTTTAATTAAAAACATATTTTATTTTTTTCAACGTTTTTAATCCCTAAAATAAAATATAGTTAAATTATAAATTTATAAATCAATAATTTAACACCAATAATAAAATATTTAAGTTTATAAAGTAAAATCAATTGTTTCATCAATCAATAATAATTGCGTTTTTTTTCAGTATTTTGAGATTCTTTACGATTTACCTCTTCTTTTGTGTTTTATTTTGGAAGCGATCTGTAAGTTACCTCTAAGCGATATTTTCAGATTATAATTAATCTGAAAATGTTATTGGGATTAGAACTAGGAATTTCTATCGTTCACTCACGCTATTGAGCATAAATATAAAAATGTTTGTCATAGGAACAAATCGGAAAATTAAAACATTAAAACTAATCTTCTTATTGGTTATTACAAAGCAATAAAACATAGTGAATTGTCTTTACTGATTGGGTGCAGCTCTTGCTATCTTATCTTGAATATATATAAAGCCGAAATGATTTACTTGGTTATTGACAAAAATTATTTTGAAAAGGTAAATTTATTTTACTACATTTAATATTTTCGAATTTTACATATCTGAATTTTTAACCTTATAGATCTAAACATTGTACTTACTAAAATGAAAATATTTTTTGCTATTCTGCTCATATTGGCCGTCTGCTCAATGGGTAACAGTACTGCATTATGTTCGAATTAATTAAATAAACATATATATTTATAACATGTATATTATTTTGCATTTTAGTTATTTGGACCGTTAATGGGACAGCGATTGCAGTAAGATGCGTAACCGATGCAGATTGTTTCCGTAAATGTCCTGGGAATCCTCCGTGTAAAAAAGGATTTTGCGCTTGTACATGATAATTTTTACCATTGTGAAATCTTTCCAATATGTGAAAATTAATCATTGAAAAATAAAACACTGGATTAATATTAAATATTCTCTGTATTCTTCCTGCGTCAATTATTCATTTTACATTTATTTCGGAATAATTTCTCATTTATATGAAGTATTTTATAACCTTAAATATTTTTTTCCTTACTTATAATAACAAAAAAATAAATTATATGCAAATAAATTTTAGTTTATAACTACAATACTTAGAGTTATCTATAAATTTCTATCTCATAATTAAACGCATTTTAATCTTATTTTAAGAATTATTTTTTTTGCTAGTAATTTGTTTTTCACAGTTTTCATAAATATATATATATCGATTGTAAAAATTTGATTTCATCATTTATTCAGCATACTTAATTCAAAATTACTTACATAAATATCATTAATATTTTACATAGCTAACAGATTATTTTCAGCCAACTAACGCATAAGAAAACAATTTTTTCGAATAAATTTAAAATTATAAATGAAATTTTGTTACCCAATAAAATATTAATAATAATGTGGCACTATATTGTAAATTTTATAGCAGATATATTGTTGAAAAATAATAAAACTAAAATTTTGTAAAAATTTTTGTAGATGTTGATAACAATAGGTACAAAACACAAATCAATATTCTCTATAAATAACCAGAATTTGATATTTTATAATTACATTTTGAAGAAATAGTTGACAACAAAATGTTAGTCTTTATTTTCAAAAAATATATATATTTTAATTTTAAAAAGATCTATATAGAGTTAAATGGTTGTTAATTTAAAAAAAAGCGACATTAAACTTCAATCATGATCTTTCATTTTATAATTTTTGCTAGAATGAATCCTTGCGGCAGAAAATTTGCATTGTGCATTAGTATAATTTACTATTATCATAAAGTTGTCGGTCAATAGCATTAAAAATATGCTATAACAGTGATTGTGTTTAATTTTATAACCACTTTTAGTTTGGATAATATATAGCAATATTTTTACAATTTTCGCTGTGATTTTATTGTTTTTATACTTTCTAACCATGAAAATAATGATATATAAGAGAAATGTTTTTCTAGTGAAACTGAATGCAGTATGTGATATTTAAAAATTTATAGGCCTAATGCTAGCTGTTACTTTGGAATAAACAACAAATGTAGTCCCATCTAAATACGAATTTATTCAAAAAGAATTAAAAGAAAATCATGTGGAATATTAGACGAAACGATAACAAACTCTTGAATCTCATTTCATGAATGATGGCTTACATGTATGGTGAATAAATTCTATTGTTTGTGTACGGAGAAATGTATAGCAGTGTTTACATTTCAGCAAGCGATAGAAGTTTATTTTCAGTGGATAGGTTCTTTGAAAAATGAACAGTTAATTGATAAAAAATTTAGAAAAGTATTGAGGTAAAGAAGGAAAGGAATCTGCCAGGAAAACCGTTGCATATTATTACTGAAACACTGACATTTGCCTTTACTTTGCGCAAATGAGACAATGGACGAATTCTATTCCCATCAGCTGGAGTTATATACAGAAAACTACTAAAGTATTATAAATTCAAGATAACTTTAATTTCTTTTTTCTGATTACTCTAGATTTTAACATTTAATAATTTATAGATTTGATCATTAAAGTATATAAAATATATATTTTAGTGATCAAATCTATAATTTCTGGTTGGCTGGATAGCAGCATGATAAAGCAGTTGTTTACCACCTTGGAGAATCCGTGTTCAATTCCAGATCCCATACCTCCAATTTTCAGGAAAGGTCCAAACAATCGTTTGAAATCCAAATCACCCAGTTGACCTACAATGAGTCAACTGGGTGATTGCCAGCGTGTGATGAGCTCAACTAAAGTTAATATAAACTATAATTTTTATCAATTATTTTACATTTTGTAAATGGACTCTGTCTTTTATTCCAATCTTTTACTTATTCTGGTAACTCAATCGTGTTGTAAGCAGTAGTTAAAAATAGGTATAAAAAATCATGAATTTAGATTTTAAATCGTACAAAATGATATTATTATCTAAATATGAATGAAAAACAGTTAAAACGATACATCATTCAATATTTTACGATAAGTTTTTGGCATTTCTCTAAATTATTAATCTAATTGTAGTTCAAATATTCCCAAATTTAACATATAATTCAAAAACAAAAAAGTTAAATAAAAATTTAAGAAATTCATTTTAGATTAAGAGTTTAACCTTTCCAGATTTCTGATCCTTGATCGATTTTGTTAATCCAGTGGCGGTCTGGGTTGCCGGGACACCGGGTGGTGAGCCGGATTTAATGGCCGGTTGAGGCTTGAAAACAATAGGTTATAGGTATTAAATACATCAAAGCCTTCAGTAAAAATGTACATTTTAAATTATAATAAGAAAGTATTTTTTCCGTTATTTTAATCAAACCATAGGGTTTAGAACATTACTTATTAATTGCACATGAGCTCTCAATCTTCAGCTTTCATAGAATAAAAAAAGAATTTTCAAAGAACCTTATTAGGAAAGTTATAAATAAAACCAGAGGAAGTCATTATTAATCTTTCTAGGTAGAATTTTAGATAATTGCATTTTATTGGAAATTCTTTAATGATACGAATATCAATCAATTTCTACCTAGATTCATGTTTACTCAGCTATTACTTAAACCAGTATTATATAGCCCTATAAATTATAAATTTATTACTGGATCGGTACTCTCGTGACATTGAGTGTTTTCAGATTTATACAACAGAAAAATTGAGACTTATCTCCGATTTCATAACTGCTTTATGTGAAAATAATTCGTTCTCAAATCTATGCATTTAAATTCAATGAAAGAACGTATAATCTGGTGTCTATATACATCAAATATCTAAGAAAAGTTATATTTTGCATGGAAAATTCTGAATTATGTGTCCGTTGCATATTGAATCCATACTGCGAAGTTTTACGATTGCATGGAAGAGAATGGGTGGATTGTGTCATCACTTGAACATACGTCCAAATAAACTACAATAAACTTCCGTATAGCGCGCTCTCCTATAACACGAATTCATATAACGCGACGAAAATTTGCGATTAATACTCATACAACGCTATAAACAGTCCCGTATAATGAGTAGGATAATTTTTTTTAATTTAGCCTTATTTATCTGTTACTTATAATATCCATTAGACTAATTGTAATAAAAACCCTACGTTGGGTGAGATGTTTTTTTTAATTTTTTAAAAATTGTTTATTATGTTAAACTAATTTTTAACATTACTTTATGCATATGTAAGCTATTTTGAATAATAAAAGTTTTTGATTATGATTATTAATCATTTTATCAGTAAACAAAAAAACTGCGCCATCTCTCCCGGTTTTTCCCTAATATGGATTTTTAATTATCTTACATAAAGCACATAAGCGTCTACGCTGTTCAAATAAATGAATGGCAGATACTGTGTTTCATAATCATTACCATAATGTCATCTTGATTCTAGAATGTTATACTTGATGGCGTCGTCGTCTTTCCCATCACTCCATCTCTCTCGGTTTTACCTGAAATATAAAACAATCCAATATATATATATATTCATTTTGCATGAAATTTTGCATCATTTTGTTTTTATTCTTTATTAAAATAGGTATTTTTTTAACTAAACATTTTTTCTTCGACAAACTCAATATTCTCGAAAATTTTGAAGGGAATCTCGAATCTCGAGGAATAAATTAATTACTAATTAGAGAATTCCCGAACGTCGGGAAAGCAAAAAATTCGGGTAAACACAATAGATAATTGTAAAAATCAACGGAGATTCGAAAATTTTAATGATATTTTATATAGCATGTTGAAAGTATTTTCTATGCATTATAAGTAATAGGAATCAGAGCCGGAAAAAGAAAAATTCTTTAGTAATCTTATATTGAAACGTAATAATGTATATGTTGTTAAATATTGACAGTATACTGTATATGAAGAAACAAGTACTATGGAAATGAAATATTTCGATGTGTTCCTGATATTATGTCGATATAGCCCACAATTTAAATAATTTTAATAATATTTTTCAATAAAATTTAAAAATCTCTATTATGTAAGAACAATTCTGAATATTAATCCAATGGCATGTAAATTTTTTGATTTCTTCTGATAAACATTGCTTCTATAATTTCGTCAATCAGTGATATATACATATATTTATAACTTTATAAATTTTACTTTCGTCTAATTAAAATATAATAAATTCTGTTAAACATTTTCAAATCAAAAACGGAATGAAGTTTTTACTAACACAGTGCTGTGTTTTGAAACGACAGATTATCGAAACACTCTGTTTTGAATTTAATGCGGTTGTACTGTCTTTATTGGTAAACAACTAAAATTACGTAAATAAATATTTTATTATATACGCATATTTCTCCCTATATTAATAGAAAGTTCAATATTTTGCTATTAAATTATAGGTAGTAAAACTAATCAATATTCACAAAACTACAGTCGGACCTCCATATATCGAACTTCTATATATCGAAATTCTCCGTATATCGAAGTTTTTTGTTAGTCCCG
>WUQG02446825.1:0-13198 GCA_011317285.2 Androctonus mauritanicus
GGTCAAATACTAAAACCCCTATACCAAAGAGTCTCACACTTCAATTCAACAAACACATCATATATAGATCAGATTTATTGCAAAAATACTCTCTATGTCATATGTTGTATTATGTGACATAAGTTGTTTTATTCTTTCTAATAAATATTATATTATTGCTAATAATCCTTTAATAATCTGATAGTTATTTCAAATTTCTTGGAGTTCTCAATTGTTTTATTCTTCTTGTTTGTTCATGTTTTTATTTCCTAAACATAATCTAGCTCAATTTCTTTTTAAGTGATTCACTGAAATTTGTAATTAAGACATTAAACCTGGATATAACTTAATGCCATACTGCAGGAGAACAAGATGTTGCCATCAGTTCTACAACCAACAACTTTTCCAATTTCAATGTTAATTAATATTTTTAGTACATCATTTGATCCCTGCAGTTTAGTACTTGGTGTTTAAATATCTGTTTTAGCTTAGACACACACACACACACACACACACACACACAAAATCTATAATTTGTACATTCTAGTATTAGACAAAATGCTTTGCATCATTCTATTGCAATTCTTCTTCTTTGTACGTCTAATTTTGTTTTCACAATTCTTGAATTTTCATTTTCTCTAAAGTATTCTCTCCTAATTGCTATATATGCAGCTCTAAAATACTTTCTTTTAATATATAACACAATCTGTCTATTGTCCTTAGCAAAGTAATTTCATAAATTTTTCATTGATGTAAAAATACTACAAATGGTTGATATGGTACTGTTTATTAATCATGAAAAGCAAAAGATAAATTAAATTGTGTCATCATTTTTTCATATATTCAGGATGGTATACAAAATGATTCAATATTTATTTTGGTATCAAATTTTTAAACATACAACAAACAATGATTTTTAATAGTTACAATAGTTCATGGAGATTGATTGCCACTCTTCTGGTATTTGTTAATGTTATATTCTTCCTGGACAAACAACATTTTACAAAAGAAGACTAATTGCAAAACAATGCAGAAAAACAGTTTTATTCTTTATGGAAACAAAAAGTGTTGTGGATACACAGAGGCAATATAAACATTTGAATTGATTGACTGCATCATATCCAAAATCACAAATAATGAGGGTCAGCTTATCATTCTAATGATAACATCAATTAATCAAACAGCAATTAACTGTGCTGACTGATCAATTGAAGGCATCAATGGCATTATCCATATACTATTTATACGGATATCCTTTAATCATGAATGAACATTCATTATTAATCCTATATATCACATAAGAAATTGTTATGGCCATTTTATTTAATACCATATTCAGTCAAATGCCATTTTGAAAATTTGCTGTAACAGCACTATATAAGTAACAGCTGAGGAAAGTGCCAAGTGCATTGAAAACATTTCTGAATAATGTTTTTGACTATGAAAGGATTTTACATTTTACTTTTGTTTTTATTTTGTGCAGTCTTGTTGAACTTTTATTACAGCACTATATATTAAAATGTTTTGCAATTCTGCAGAAAAGTGAAATATATTTTTATTGTCCAGCTCAGAAATATTAATTTAAAAAAATTCTCAAAGATGAAGAAAATGTCATTTTACTTTCTATTTAAGTTTCATCAGTTTAAGTAACTTTTAAATTTTCTAATATGAATTAGGGAAAAATATTTAAGAAGATTCTAAGTATCTCAATTAATTTTATAATAAAAACTAAACTATTTCCATAAAATTTATTTTTTTAATTTAATCCATAGTCAAAAATTAATCTTTCTTAATAATTAAAATTGATTAACTTATGTACAGATATATTTATTAAAATAGAAAAAAAATAAATATCATTTGCATAACTTATTTTAGGAGAGAAAATTTAATAAGAATAATAATTTCAAATTATACCTTATTAATTTAAATTAAATTAATAACTTACAAGAATGACAACAACATCTAATATATTCCAAACTTCTTTGAAATAACTCAATCTATTCTTTTTAATCTGAAATAAAGATAATATAATGCATTATGATTATTAATATATTCATTTAAGTCAATTGAATTTAATTACATATGATTAAAGTATCTCATCTTATATTTTATAAAATAAATATAATAAGTTAATTAGCTTTCTTATTTTTTTATACTGTATTTTTGTTAAATTAAATTGTTTCATTTCATTTAAACCAGCAAATATTTAAGGCAGATATAACATATTAATGTATTCCATTTATATTCACTCTATTCTATCCAAATGTATTGTAACTATACATAAAAATATTTATTATTATTATTATAAAATAATTACTAATGTCACCATTTTCCAATCTGATTGTCTGACAACAAAATATTACAAAAGATTCAAATTTTAAGGCATCATTTCTTATTACATAAATTAATTATCTATTATTTTTAAATTGTTAAATGATTCCATTACAAGACAGTGATTTATACAATAGTGCAGTTTGAAATTTTAAAATTAATGTAAATGAATAACAACATTCTCATTTGAAAGGCTTCTTTTGTTAAAAAATATCACTAATAATCATTAGTAAAAGTCTATATTTTTTTAATTGAAAATTAACAGATTATTTCTTTTATATTTATTACAATTTTGTAAACTGTTATATTACAAACAAATACTAATTACTTCTCATATAAAACATTAAAAATTTAGGAAACTGCATATATTTTCATGAAAAATAAAAATGAAAAATTTTATAAATTTTGCATTATAAAGATTTTGAGAGAGTATTGAAATTTTAGAATTTTTTTAAAATTTACACATTCAGATTTATTGGAATATGAAATAATTTTGTTTATTTTGAATAATATTTATATAAAAAAAATAACATTAGCAAACAGAAAAATTTACTTTAGAATGCAATTAAAATACTTAATATTATTGAAATTCATTGAATTATTAAAACTGAATCTTCAAATAAGAATATTTATTTTAATTGATCTGAAAATTATTATTTCAGAAATTTTATCTTAACAATGCTAAATATATTCATATGTTTAATATTGTTGAAGAAATAGTTCTATAAAATTAATTAATAACAATTAAATTTTTTTTATTCTATCAATTAAAAAACAATTTAAAAAAATTAAATATCTTACCTCTAATAATTCCTCAACAATATAATAAACAATGAAAAAGCAAAATAGTACTTCACAGCCAAGAATAAAATAGTCTGATGTTGAAACATAACGAAGCAATTTTACTGTTCGAAAACTCCAAGAAGGAATCATTCCACCTGTAGCTGGAAACTCAAATACTAATCTAAAAAAAAAAATTTTTTTTTAATATCACATTATATGGTAATGCTTTGTTTAAAAAATTATTAAAAAGTATTTAGAGAGTTCAAACATAGTCAATACAATAAAAAAAGCCATTTTTAAGATAATTTTGGGTTAACAGTTTTGTACTTTTTCAGATAAAACATGTTAATTTTGTTAATTTATATTGTGTATTGAGTGATTTGTATGTATTGAATCAATTTGTGATATTGAATTATGGTAAACTATCTTAAAAGATAGCAAATTTATTTAACATCCATAGAGATTTAGGTGTCAAAGCTATCTTACATTTGCAGATTTTAAGAAATTTTTATCATTTCAATATCAAGGAAAAACACTTTCATTCTGAAATAAATAATTGAAAGTATAAATCCTGTTTTAAATTTATTATTATTAATAGATTATTATTGGTGCTTCCTATTAATAATGGTGATGTTCTCTTGTTTTTAATTTGCAAATTCTTTTAAATTTATTTAATCTACAGTATTGTATAAAAAAGCATTTACTCTAGAATTTAATTTAATATATAATGCTAGAAAGAAATAAATTTAAAAAACGACTTTATATATTAATTAATACTCAATTAAAAGTTCATAAAATAATTTAACATTAAGTTTCTTTATTAATTTAATGCAAATACTGGCAATGTTTTAACTCCCATGGCACACTTTGTACAGAAATACATATACACTTCATATTTTAAGGTAAATAAAGTGCAAAATACTAGCCCAGAATTTAATATATAGGTCTCCTTTTCATTTACAAATGTAATTGGAATCTTGGAAACTATTCATCAGACAAAAATTTATAAACTGATAACTCATTTTCTATTTATTTCAATGTAAAAATTTCTAACTGGTTTTTAATATTAGATAATCTCCATTAATATATTAATGTTAAAGCATTTCAAACACATTAATATAAATACAACAATGCATGCTATAATATAGTGGTTTACACTAGCTATTATCTTTTTAGTCTTTCATTGCCATTTGATTTTGAATTTCCAGATGATAAATGCCAAAAAAGTTTTGATAATGTGGCTATAAATAAAACAATAATTATGATTTTATTAAAAATAAACATACCAATCATATCTCCATTTCCCCAGCCCTCATCCAAGCATTTCATGAAAATTTTTATGACTTCATTTATGCTAAACTATGCTAAAAGAATGTGGTTTTCAACTGTGAAATTTTTCAAGAACCTCATATTTTAAAATAAAGGCTGGTCCCTCCATCATGGAATTGGTAAAATCAAGTATCTATTTGTTTTGTGCTGAATTGTGTTGAAAAAATTTCTTAGCATTTTCTGTGAATTTTCTGATTTAAAAAATTATAACTACATAAATATGAAATAATGTAACAATACATTTTACTTTTATTATTTATCTATATTAATTACCAATATTGTATTAATTTTAGATTTGTCAAGAATTCTTTTGATGCAATATTTTACTTTATTGCAATTATCATATAATCAATCTATTTTTATCTATAACTTGCAGTTACCAAATTGATATGATAAAAAATTTAAAAATAAAAATTATATGATCAATATATACATTTATTCAAATAAATTCATATACATGCTGGATTGCTAACTTACAATATTCTCTTTGCAATATTTTGTTTAAAATAGTAGTAAAATCATCAAAAATCATAAATAAGCCTAGTAGCAAATGTACTGGTTTTTATTCTGATATAACGTTTACGGACCTAAACGATGGTCCCTCTTCAGTACAATACTTTACTCATATAACCCAGAATAAAACCAGAATAACGTTATACCAGAATAAAAACTAGTACACTTGCTACTAGTGCTTGATTTATGATTTTTGGTTGATTAAGAGCAAGTTGTTTCTATAAATGTAGTAGAATCATTTTTATTAATGCAAATTTTCTTTAATAATATATAAAAAACTCAATGCTCAGCAACAAACATTTCAAAAATCTATATGTTATCTAATATATTAACTGTAACTGCAGAAATAATAATAAAATTTTATATTGATAAATAAAAACAAAGATTTTAATTGAAAAAAATTATAAGTTGAACATTTTATTTGAATTTAAAAATCTTCAGGCTAATTTAAAAAAAAAAAATTCATTATTGAAGAAAAATTAAAATAAATTCTTATAACATAAATAAGCAAAATTATTATATAATATTCTCCATATTATAGAGTCCATAAAGTGTCCATACATAGGATAATAATGTATTTTCCTTTTTGTTGCAAGTAAGCTGGAGAGATACCTTTAATTAAAGAATATGAGCTAGAGATCAAAAATGCAGGATATCAGTAAGATATTGATGTAGTGTGGTATCTGGAGTGAATACTTATCAGTCCTATATTCATTGATGGCAACTTAAATAGAAAAGATATCTAAAATTCTGGAAGACATGATTATGCCCATAGTGTTGAATAAGTGACTTTCTCACTTTCAGCATAATGAAGCATTGGCCCATTATACTTATCCAATGCATCTGTGACTGGAGCACTATGCAAATTTTTTTCTCCATTTCTAGATAGGATTTTTTTTTCTACATTTCTAGATAGGATAGTCCCATCAAGCAGCCTCCATGGTCACCTGATTTAGCTTAACTCAATTTCTTTCTGTGGGGTCATTTGAATGATATGTCTACTGAGAGAACATTTGGAACACATGGCACCTGAATGCACACATGCAGGAGGCATGCAATGGCTTAACAACTGCCATGTTCATGAATATATGTCTAACAGTGTATATGGCCAAGTGTATTGAGAGTAATGGTGTACACATTGAATATTTTCTGTAATTTCCAGTGTCAATTTATGATATTGTCCTATGTATAGAGATTTTTGCACCATCTTGTAGTGTTTTTTATTGATTTGATTTAGTATAATTTAAACCATACTTACTTCACTACACAAAAAAGATTAAGGTTTGCATTATAAACTGTGAAATCTAAAAACACAGCACGTGTTGCTCTTGATATCCATAAGTGCTGTCGCAACAAATCCATTTTTTCTTTAGCCATCTTTTTAGTGATTCCAATGTCTATATAAGAACCAGAACCACTATAAGTAGCTATTAATCCCCAATGACTAGAACCATTCATCTGTTTTTCTGAATGATATACCCAACTGAAATACAAAAATAAAAAAATTATAAATTTATGAAATTTTCATATTGAATAAAAATGGAAATAATATAAACAATAATATGGAAATGATGCCAACTTACTTTATTTAAATAATAATTATAATTATTTTAAAATAATATTAAATAAAATTTATATAATAATAATATTTATAAAAACAAAATAAATGTAAATGCAGAGACTTGAAAAATCTTGATAATATATAAAAAAAATGATATCCAATATACGATAAATCATAAGCAAAGATATTATTTTGATATTAAAATAAGTTTAAATGTAGATATAGATAAATAAGAATAAATAAAATATTTAAATATAGCAGAATATGTTATAGAACAGAACAATAACATTTGCTTTTAATTTAAATCTATAAAAAAATGTCTAAAATGCTTAGAACATTACAGTTGTGTAGTTTTGAAGAATAAAATATATATTCTGCTATTAGAACTATTTTAATTTATTTATCTATTCATTTAAATATTTTTCATAAATATATAAATGAATATATCACAAATAAAGTATTAAAAAAAGCAATCATTAATAAATTCCATATTTTTTATTTATATAGAAATATGGAATTTATTAATGACTCTGCTTGTTTTAATATTTTATTTGTAACTGTTGGAATAATAAAGCTATAACAAGTAATTATTATTGACTATTTATTAAGATATTTAAATCATTTTAGATTTTTAAGTATTTAAAAATAAAAAGCAAATTTGAAGAAAAATAATAAATTACTTACGCTGTACCATTCATGAGTCCAAATGGACTATTGTCCTCTATATGAGGTGAATAAACATCATAACATTGACTAATAACAGCTTTAAAATTGTCGTGGACATTGCATGAATCATTCCTCACTCTTAACTGCCTTATTCTTGGAGATCCCAATAAACGATTTTCATACAAAATATTTCGATCATCTTTTATTGCTTCTTTTTTATTATACCAGTTTTCCCAATATAAATTATCTAGCATTACATAATCTACAAACTGAAACATTTAAATGGAAAATTAAATTTAAAATATAAACTGAAAAACATAATAGCAAATATTTTAAATTTGAACATTTTTACATACTATGTTAATTTTTGAAATTTCATAAGAAAACTTTGAATCTATGTTACTTAATCATTAAAGACAATTCAATACTTAAAAATTATTTAAAACATAGATGCATAAATGGTTTAAAATGATTTGTTTTAAATTTTTTAAATTTAGATATGTAAGAATATAATTAATATTATTTAATTCAGTGTTGAACCAAATATATACTTAAATTATTTTATATATTGAAAAATTATTTAATTCTTACCCTCCAGAAATCACTCATTTGTGAAGATGTTTTCATTGAGCCTTTTGAATCTTCAAATGTTGAGTCCAGAAAAAGTTCACTGATAACTTTTGTTTGATAATACATTGCAGGACTCATCATTCCAAATGTTACTAAAAAAATAATTAAGCAACATAAAATTTCTTGTCAAAAATTATATGTAAATAATATAATTTTTCCTTCCTAAAATAAAAATTAAATAATTGAAATTTATAAAAGGAATATTATAGACTTAATAACAAAGAAGCTACTAAATCTCTTATGAAGTTATGAATCTAAATATCATATTGAAACTTTATACAATATTTAAAAGCTTAACAAAAAGAAATAAATGTTTACATTTTTGCAATTTAAATTTATTTGGTTGCAACATAATCTTAATCTGCATATAATCAATTTAAAAAAAACATTTTTTTGTAAAGAACACTCATAAACTTAAATGCTTTTAGTAATGAATAATAAATTCATTTATTAAAAGTGTATGTTGGCTGCTGTATGCCAATAATATTGAGATTTAGCAGTTTGAAGACACTTGTTATGCAATTAGGTGAACTTCTCGGACTAAACAGAGGAAAGTAAATACAAGTAAGATAAACTACTTATATTTGAGAAGAATTTCAAGCAGTTGAAAAAAATATTACTACTGCTAGAAATTTTACTTTTTTTCTGTCATTCACCAACTACAATGAAATTTTTTAAAATCAAAATATACATTATTTTATTATTTTTATAAGTAAATATGGATATTAAGATATTACTCCACAATACATTAGATATTTACTGTTAATAGATCACTTGAAAATTTTTCTCTCTTCATTATTCAATTAGATTTTAGTTAATTTTTATATCAATATTTTTCCCAATAGTGCACAACTAGCTTTATAATATATCATTTTTTAATTACCAACAGTACCAGATTAAAGAAAGTTTACTGTATTAAAGAAATGTGATAGTACAGCAGGATTCCATTTAACACAGAGGATATGTTCCAAAAAGACCAAGCACTAAATGAAACAGCATTAAACGAAGTTCATCTTAACTCATAAATAATGGGGATAGATGAAACAGGACAGTCAATACAATTATTGCTATTACAGTGAATATATTATTGCTATTGTATTACATTAATTATAGACATTTTTTATTGCTAATATTGATTTATACTCATAAATCATTCATGAAAACCAAAAATATTTGAATAAATAATTTATGTTTGTAATGAGGAAGACCTTTCCTCATTTGACATTTTTTGTTTTTTGTTAAGAAGTCATCTAATGCCATTTGCCCTTTTCTCTTTCATTCAGCAAGCAATTGTCGATAGTGAGGCATTGCATTCATGATACTTCGTCTTGCCTTTGAACTTCTATCAAATTTTGGATCATTTTGTATAAACTGATCCATGATTTCCATAATAGTGGCTAAGCTTGTTTTGAGAAAATCTGATGCAAGTTCCACAGCAGACTTTCATATGTACTACACTGCACTGATATCAAACCCACTATGAGATAGCATAGGAGTATAAAAGTAACAAATTTGTGCAATTTTGGATTTATGTGAGTATAAGAGTTTGAAAAACCATGACAAAATTAATCAATAAAAAACCAGAATTAAAAAAACAGCATTATATTGAAACAGTGATAAACAGAACATTATTAAGCAGTGTAATTTACTGTAATTAAAAAAAAACTTACTGTAAACTTACTGTACTTAAAATTTACTGTAAACTGTCTTACTGTAATTTAAAAACAATGACTAGCAAAATTGTTTCATTAAATTATTTCATATATTTGTAGTTATAATTAAAGTAAATTTTTATTGGACAGGCATGCATGACAATTGAGATACAGTTAGACCAAATATGTCATTAATAGAGATGATTGTTGAGTATGCAATTTTACTATAGCTATCATAGAAAAATAAAACAATCAAACATGTAATATATTACAAATAAATATCAATTTTACTTGTCTAATTTCATCTTATATAACTCTTCTTTATGATAGAAAAAGAAATTATGGGAAGAAAATTCTTGTAATTTTCAAAATTTATTTTATTGATGGAGATGTATAATGTTTCCACTATTTCTAGTCCTCACAAAAGCATTATTCAAACAATGAATTTAAAAAACAGAATTTTCATCACAGTTGAAGAAACAGAAATCTATTCAGCATCCAATGATCATCTTAAATGTAAATAATAAAGAATACTAAAGAAATACAGAATTACAAATTTTAAAAATCAAATATGTGATTGTAGAATTATAATGATATTCAAAACTTAAAATCCAATGAAAACATTCATTTATTGATGATATTTCATTAATTAGGTTTATTTTATAACATAATTTTAATAATTTCATTCAATAAAATATTTTAACATAGCTTTGACTTAATTATTAAAAATTTTAGGAAAAAGGAACTTTTTTTAATCATTAAATTAACCTAATGAATGAAATTAACCCAATGAAAGAATGTTTTCTTTGGATTTTAAGTTTTGAATATCATTGTAATTCTAGAATGAGATTTTTGACTTTTAAAACATAATTTTTTATTTCTGTGGTCTGAAGATGGTTATGTATTAACCGAAAATGTCAACTGTTATTAATGTTTTTGTTACTATTATGAATTCTACTGTTAAATTTAAAGTGCTAGGAATGTATATTTTTGAACTATAAATCCTTTCAAACAGTGCTCACTTTGAAATCATTAAAAGTCTATACTGTTAATGATGAAATCATCGTAGTTGTGAAAAAGCATGAATTTATTAGTAAACCAAATTTATAAAATTTTAACTTTTCTTGGGTTATGAAGGAATTGAACAGATAAGTTTAATTCTTAACCATTATTAAATAAATTTTTAAACATAAGAGTTAAACTTGTCTTGAAAACTCAAGATTTTTGACAAAGTTCAATTGATATTCAACTTGACTCAAAAATTTGAGATTCATATATAGAAATATCCTTAACTTGTGACAATGTTAAGTTGGATCCAAGGTCATAAGTCATAGTAGTCAGAAGTCAAAAATATACTAAATATATGGATTTCCCACTATCAGTCCTTATTAGAATATTATACATTATTATAATAAATATAAAACCATCATAAAAAAATATTTTAGTACATCAGAACTATTGCACATAGACTCATATGCATTTGAATCAGATTGACCAATCATAGAATTTACTGATTGCAACATCATTATAAGCATGAGTAGTTGTAACTTCAGGATTGCTTGTGTTTAAATAAAAAAAATGCATTTCATCATCTAGGTTCTTATCAGTTTCATAGCTGTAAGACATTTTAACATCCACCACACAAAATATGTGTTAATTTAAAAAAATGAAGAAAATACTCTTTAAATATTTTAGTCTACAATATAGAAATAAGTCTTTAATTGCAGGTAGTCTAAGTAAGTATATAGTAAGTCTTTAATTGCAAGTAGTCCTTGACTTACCTGTAATTACTATATTGTAGAATCATTAATAAAGAAATCTAAATATTAGAAACCATTAATAGTCTTCTGATGGCAGGATCTGGTTTAAACCCTGCTATCAGAGGAGATTACCATCATAAATCAGAATGGTTATAAGTTGTAAATGCCTAAAATTTATGGATTTCTGATTATTAATGTTTATTAAGATACTATAAATTATCTTAATAATCATAAAGAGCACAAAACTACAAGAACCAGATACAAAAAAAGGGTGCTTTATCAGATTATTAAATTATTTATATCAAATTATTGAATCAGGAACTCAAACCATCTAATTGTATTGACCAATCATAAAATTTACTGATTATATCACAAACATAAATATAAATGATCATAAGTTGAGGATTATCTCTATATTATTTGCAAAGCCATATAATTTTGACTAGATTTTATGTTATGATCAGAACAATTAATCAAAATTTAAGTAGATATTAAGCACTAAACAGCAGGTAAAAAATAAAAGCAATTTAATAAATCACTAACATTTTTGATGCTCTTGGCATCATCATCAGGTTACACACCAAACACAATTTAAATTTAAAAAGATAGAATACAAATTGTTTACAACTTCGTTAAGTTACTATGGTTACACTGAATTAACATTTAAAAAACAATGGCAATGTAGAAATATTATAAAATGGAGTTATTATACAATGAAAAACATATAGAAATTTAGTTCATAAAAATAAAACAAAAATAAAAACATTCTTCCGCTAATTCTGAATCTTGTTAAGCAGACATTTCCAAGGAGCGGCTAGTTCCACTGCAGGGCGGTCATTTAAGAGTTCTTCTTCTTTGTCTCTCGTAAATATTTCAAGAGTCTCTGCTAATGTTGCATGAGTTGCCTTACCCAATGATTTTATTACTTGGGCTTCCTGCCAATCTATTTCTAATTGATTATTGTACATGCTCATTGCTAGAGCTGTGTTCAATTTAGCATTAGCTATGTCCCTCTTATATTCTTGTAGTCTCTGATTTAAAATCCTTGTTGTAACTCCTATATAAGTTTGTTGTTGCCCTGTTTTAGTATTTCTGACCAGTATCCTATGGATTACTGATTTTTGCATGTTCTCCTTAGGTTCTTTTTCATTCCTAAGCTGACTAAAGATTGTTGATTGCCTTTTATATGTTAATTTTTTATGCATTCTTTTCTTCAATTTCTTAGTAAGGTTATATTCCTTCATTGCATAAGGTACCTGCACATAACCTTGATTAGTTTGGTTTCTCCCATCTTCTGATCGAGGTGCGTGGGGCTGTTGCATTCCACGATAAATGTTTTGCAAAAAGCGTGTACCATACCCATGCTGGTGCCCTATTTGGTAGATGTATTTAAGCTCTTTCTCCATTTCCTATTGGTTAGTGATGTACATACTAACTCTTCTAAAATACAGAACCAAATCATTCTCTGATTGTCATATAACAATTCATATGACTATTTCAATTGTGCATGCCAGTGCAGTCATAGTAAGGCTACGTTTAGACGGTACCTCTCTGCATGCAATGTTGTATGCAGAAAGACGCATGCCTCAAGGCGCAACAGCCGCATGAGACATGCAACTTACCCCTTCGTGTTCACATGTGGAGGACATATTGCAGAGAATGCCAACACAAAGAGAGTTGTATGCTGCCGCTTTAGCGGCAACTATTGTTATCATTTCAAATGATTGAATGAAAAGAAGGAAAAGGAAGTGTTGGATTTGAAAATATTTCGTCGACACTCTAATAATAATAATAGTATTTTAAATCAAGTCAGGATAGATAGTTCCAATCTGTTCAAAAATTTTACTAGAATGTCTCCGACTGAGTTTGAATCGTGTCCTGCTTCCCGGTTTTTATATAATTTGTGGGAAGATTGGTATAAAACAACTTCACGACGATAATCTTCAATAAATTGAAGTGTTTTCTCTACGCCCCACTCCATAAATCAAAGAAAA
>WUQG02446836.1:0-13198 GCA_011317285.2 Androctonus mauritanicus
TCGAATTCCTACGCGGGATCATCAGATGGCGACCATTATAAAGTTATAGCGCCACCTGCGGATTTTATCTTTTTAAGGAAACTACAATTTTAATTAAAATTAAATTTAATTTTTTTATTCCTTAATTTTTAAATTATTAATAACGACAAAATTTTTGGCTGTCACAGAAAGCCAAGGATTAGAGCTTTCTAACAATACCCTATTTATAGAAATCGGTACAGTGATTCGACTGCAAAAGGGATATCCAGCCAGCCACGTTTCACTATTAATATATACTAGAAATTATCCGCTCATAGAAATGAACGGAAATATAATCTTGTGATTTAATCTTATAATACTCTATATAAAAGACGAAAAACATCTCCGAGCTTGTGTAGGGAATCCAGCCATCCTTGAGGGAATCCAACAAAGAATCGTAAAATGGAATCCTTTATTACGTTACAGCGCCATCTGCGAAAGATGTCTTTTTAGAGGAACTACAATTTCAATGTAATTTTTATTTTTTAAATTTTAAATTATTAATAACAACAAATAAATTTGGCTGTCGCAGACATGCAAAAATTAGATATTTCTAAAGATACCCTATTTATATAAATCGGTATAGTAGTTTAACCGAAAAAGAGGCATCCAGCCAGCAGCCAGTCACGTTTGACTAATACTATGCTAATAATATACTGTATATGATGATTAATACAGAATAAGTTTAGATTGTATAGATCAAGGGTGTTCAACCCGTCGATCTCTTGTTTATTCTTCCTTACAAATTTAATTAAAATTGAAAATATAATAATTTATCTATCATTATTTTCTATTATTTTTTTTTAATTCTCTTTAAATATATTGCTATTGTTTATTTATTTTTCGTTAAAATTGTCACATCAATAATTTTCTTATCATTTGGAAGTATGTGCATGATAAGTTTCCAATATTAATTGATACTGCGCAAAAAATTCTGTCGTGTCTCGGATCGACATATTTGTCAGAATCCGCCTTTGCAAATATGAACGTCATAAAAAATCAAGAAACCAAATTATAAATGACCATTTGAATGATTGACTGACTGCCATTGGCTTCTTCTTCATATAAAATCTGACTATGAAAATATTGCCAGCTCCAAACAGTGCCAAATTTCGCATTAACTTTTTTTTTAATCAACCAGTATTTCCTGTAATTAATGAATTTATAATCAATCTGTTGTTTTTTCTAACTTTGGTTTTCCGAATTAGAGAAATAAATATTTTATTCCGATATATTTGTTGATTTAAATAATTAAAAGTGATAAATAAATTTTTAAATACGCAAATAAAGTTTTAATTTCTTTAAATTTTTTAGGGCTAGGAGAGTGGTCCTCCGAAGTGAGTTAGCGCATTTAACTGCATAGTTAAACGTAAATATCAGGCTGGGGCAAGCTCCTTGGGTTAGGGAAACGTGATCCATATAACAGAGTAGATCGCCGAATAACTTGATATAGAAAAGTAGCTCGCATAACAAAAAAGTTTGAACACCACTGGTATAGATCGAGCTTGATAATAACGCTTTGCATTAATGTTTCCTGTTGTTCTTTCTTAAAATAAATTGATCCATTTAAAAGTACGCGACTTTTATCGAAAACATTATAATAAGTCTCGCATATGAAGTAGTAAACTTCCTTCACTCTTTTTAACATAAAATTGTATTTCGAAACATATATAAAATTAAATTACTTCATCTAGAAAGATTTAAAGATATTAGTCGCCTTGGAAATGTTCAAAAATTAAATTTATCAGAGTGATAATAAAATAAACATCAGATCGTAGAACGAAGTTATACCGACAGATGACAATTTCTTTAAGAGTGAAATATGTTTCTTTATGCTGTCAGTCATTTGGTATCATTCTGTTCGGTGTCGTCTTCTATCTTTTTTGAAATCCCCGGAGATAAAGGCAATCGAAGACAACATTCCTCCATTGACATGTATTCCCTATTCCATATCCATAAATGTCGACAAGAAGTTCCATTTCTCTTTCTATAACAGATTTCGTTTTTTTTTTAAATTTTCTGTTGTTGACAACTTGTAATGCATTAGTTTATCCGACCTAGGGATATTTTCTAGAGATCATTTTTCAAATTTATGCTTTACCGTTAAAAACTTTTACGCGTAACCATTTATCGCTATCCCCTGTAAGCCTGTTTGCTACACGTTTCTGTAATGATAAAGATTTCGGATTTTATGATTCGAATATCATACAAAATTTTGCAATTTATTGTGTAATTTTGACACACAATAAATTTCTGCATATGTTTTATAATAATAATAATATCGATTGAACAAGTATTGGTAGATGCGCGCTCTCTTCTTGACTATTATATACAGCCTTAAATTGTTACGTAACAAGAAAATCTGCAGATTTTATTGTTGCTTAATAATCCAAGGCTGTAGGCATTATTGTAGTTTCATTGTTACCTAATATAAGGCTGTAGATTTATTGTTGTAGCTTCATTTTTACTTAATAATTCAAGACTATAGGCATTATTGGATATTTTATTGTTACGTAATAATCTAAGACTGATTAAAAATTAATTCTAATCTTTTGATTAAATAATTAATCTTCTAAGTAAAAGTGAATTTAATAAAATAATTTCTTTCTCTATATTTTTTATTTCCTAAATTATTGTTGGCGATTTTATTGTTGCGTAATAATCTAAGGTTGTAAGTAACAACCAATCTCTGGATTTCATAGCATATTTTGAAAACAGAATTGAAAATAAGATAAATAATGAAATCTAACAATTAAAAACATCAATATATGTTATTTAATCTTCTTTAGTTTCTAAAATTGTGATAATTTAGCAATTTTTAAAGCGAAACATTCGCAAATTATCTTATTTGTATATATAAAAATATCATTTCTATAAGCTAAGTAATCAATGAAAAATATGTATAATTATACAGAAAGCATAAAATAACTAAACAATTCATTTTTAGTTGAATAAAAAGAGCAAAAACCGCGAATATTTGTATTTAAAAAAATGCAAAATCTATAAAATATTCATGGTATGTTTACGTAATATTTGTCTGTTTAATTCATTCATGCAAATTAAGTGCTTAAAATGACCCAGTGAAGTATTCAAATAGTTCCTCTTGTTTAGAAAGACGTTTTTAAAATTTAGCAATTTTTTTTTTTTTTTTTGGTTTTCTAGAACGATTCATTTTTATGAATAGAAGCCTTAACGTTAAACTGCCGTTAGATTAAAAGATTAAATACAGAATATTAGCAAAACAAATGAATGTAATTTTAAAAAATACCAACAAGCAATCATTAAAAAAGATGAAGAGGAAAATATATATATATATATATACTGCTTTTAATCTCACAACAGAAAATCTTATTTAGTTTAAGAAAACTTGCTTAGAAAAACATTTGCAACAAAACCATTCGGTGAAAATGGAAAAGTAAAATAACAAAGAAGATTGCCAGTTAGGAAGACTTAATTCCTTTTAAAGATTTTTCGGAAAATGTCTAACATTAAAGAATAAAATAGAAAGAAAAAAGAGAATAAAAGTATATATAAATATATATCTAGTTTTAGCTTTTGATACTATAAATAAACTAATCAATATTAACAACGAATGGCGAAATGATCTAGTTATGACCGTTGCTAATGCTACGTTTTCGATCTATAATTTTAAGAAATTCGTCAAAAATTTATATAAAAAAATTCGATGTTAAATTTATTTACATCTTGAAATTCCATACAAATATTAATAATAATAATAAAAAAAATTGATATTTTCATTCGATAATACGCAGTTTTCGTACTTATTAAATGTTACATGCTACTTTTGTTTACGTTGAAAGACGTAACCTGTGTGTGTAAAAAAATCGATTTTTAGATCAATAATTGGCATTTTTTTTTCTTCTTTTTTGGTCTGGAATCAAAACAATTCCTTGCTACTGCCATTTTTAGAGTGAAGCAAAGAATTAAATTACGTTATTGTGGTATATAAAATTAAAAAAGTATATATTGATATATATATATATATATATAATAGATTTAGAGCTCATTTACTTTCTCCAGGGAAATTTTCGATTATTGATTTTTTCTTTTTTTTCTTCTTTATCTTTTTTTTAATCTTTTTATAAGTGAATAAGACTTTTATTCTACTTATTGAAGTATATAAGTATTTAAATGGATAAAAAAATATATATCACTTATTGATTCATAATTTCTCGTTCAGTTTTGTTTTGCACTTTCACATTTAACGGATATTTAAATTTAGATTCGAACTTTCGCGTTAATTAAGCACGATAATTAAAGTTTCGTTTTCCAGGAATTGGATTTAATTAATTCGAATATAATTAAAAGTAAATTTTTATATTTGGAAAAATCAAACATTTTCATAAAATTCGCGTGTGTTTATTCCTCTTAAACGTGATATTTATGTAGAATTTTAGATGGCGCCATTTTGAAACAGTATGGCGGATAGAAATACGATAAATATTTCTTGTACTGTAAAGATCATTCAAAAATGCATAAGAAACTCATGCATAAGATAGAGAATCGTAAAATATAGAAAAAATATATTTTTCGATCTGAGTGATTGTTATCAAGAAATTATTTTTATCCACTGTTATTACAATTGTTATTGTTATTGTTGTTACCCATTATTTTACCCATCGTTATTGTTTTATCCATTTTTTTACCCATTGAATCGTACATTATTATAATATGCATATAATGTACGATTCAAAAGGTTCAACGGCAATCGTGTATCCGTTATAAATAATACAATTCTATGTAAATCGATGGTAAATAGGATAGTTGTTATCAATAACATAATTAAAATTGAAAAGATTTAAAGATATAGCTGGAATTTGTGGCGTGATGTTATACCAAGTCCCATATTATGTTTACATAGTCATTTTTTGCAACATTCTAATATTGATTTACATAAGTGAATTGATTTTTCTATTTATAAAGAGCTACGCTTGTCATTGCACTCTATATTGTGTACAATTTTCGAAAGTCATTTTTATCGTAACAGTTGCTCGCCATTTTTAAACTGTTGAAAGTAACTGATGTGTTCAACTTCAGCGACTCGATCTTCCTGCTAAATTTCATAAAAATACATTAATTTGTTTGGGTTATATTAGGAGATTATCTCAGAAGTTTTAAACATCCGCCATTTTTTTGTTTTTGTCTCTTTCAAGGATTCATTTACTAACAATTTTTGTTTTTAGTAACGTTCCATATTACATCCACCTGTAAATACAAAAGTTATTAATATTTCTCTATAGAATAGTTACTATAAGCACAGAGTTATTAATAATCCCCTTGCCGTTTGCTTATATCAAGTTATATCCGACTGCAAACACAAAAGTTATTATCGAGTTTGCTTCCAACACAATATGGATGCAGTGATCTCTTAATGGAAAAATAAGCTAAAAATAGTATATTATAATACTTTCCATCAACAAGTATGGTTTAATAATAAACTATATTATTTAAATTTTTAGTAAATCAATAATAAGTTCTTAATTATGTTATTTAAAACATAAGATTTTGGACAAATGTCAATAGTTATGAAATTCTGTAGTGTATACTTTCTAAATCACTATTAGAAGTTTGGATTAAAAAAAAGAAAAATAAAACATTTCTGAAAATAATCAAAATCGTCTTCTATAGTTATTACAGGGAAACTTAGGTTTGAACGCCCGCCATTTTTAAATTGTTGAATCCACGTGGTTAACTAATGCTATTTTAAATTCGAATTTAATGGCTTCGCCATCTTGCCAAATTTTATACTTATTAATCAAACAGTTTAAAAGTTATTTAGGGAGAAATCTACGAAGTTTGAACGGTCGCCATTTTTAAACTGTTGAAGATAATTGATATGTTCAATTTCAACGACTCGATCTTCCTGCTAAATTTTATAAAAATACAATAATTTGTTTAGTTTATATTAGGAGAAGTTTTAAACATCCGCCATTTTTAAATGGTCGAAACTAATGGCAGAATATTACCACGAAATTATATGAAAACTTACTGATTAGTTCAAAAGCCATCAAAGGGAAAATGGTACTATGCAGACGGACATCATAATGATCTTGTAATTCTCACTTTCATTCGGAAAATAAAAAATAGGAAACGTATCGAATATATTTTTATTCGACAGAATACAAATGATTTGGCGAAGAAAGAGAAGAATAACAACTAAACATGAACAAACACTATTCTTTAACACAACTTCTCTCTGAAAATAAAATATAGTTGCAAGAAGAAAAATGCTTATTACAGATTTTAAAAAACTTCACAAAAGCTCTATAAATCCTCTGTTGTAATTTTATTTCTTCGCGAAAAGATAATTCTGTCTACATTTGTGTGTAAATCGTAAATTTTGCAAGCAGTTAACACATTAAAAAGTGAAGTCCAAAAGTACACGTTCGCTGTACTTTTAAATTATTGCAGATGTTTATTATTTAATATATGACAACGTGAGAGACGTTTTGACAGCGTAATCCTTGTTTACATACTGACAGTTTCGCTTTAAAATGTATTTAAATCTCAGTCTGTCAATATAGGAAAACTGTGTATGGGTGGGAATAGGAGAAGATACAAAGGCTAATGGGCTGTAGGTTACTAAATCACTGGATTTATCTTCTGGTCGAAACGATGTTAGAACATGTTAGAATCGAATTAGTATAATAGGATGTCCGTTGTAGTGTATTAATCCCATCATAATTCCATTGACTTTACTGTCGATAATATCGATTCATCGATATGAGCAATAAGAATAATAATAACGATATCATTTACCTCAAGAAACCATTGAAAATTTTGGCCTTAATAATTGTCGTAAATGTGAGAATTTTGGCTTCATTTCATCACAACGAATCTATCTAGCTGGAAGAACAATTAGAAGTTCACAAAAAATTATCTAAAACATTCGATAGGGAAGGAAAAAATATTTAATGACGTGAAATTTATCTTCACAGACATAATTATACAACCGAGTTCTTCTTAATACCATAATTATGCACGCAAATATATTTTTTTTTCTGTGATAAACTACAGATATAGAATATAATTCGATATGTATTTGGAAGAGTGTGCGTAATCTTGTGGATATTTTGATAATTTTCCTACATTTAAACCATGTTAATATTTTGAATATCGACATAAATTTATATACTATGCTCAAATGGATACATATAGTTAATCCAATATAAAAAATCTGTTAACCAACTTTAAGGATTTCGATTAGTTGTAGGCCGATAACAGTCGTGTAACTCATCAGGTTAATGACATGTTATATCTGTTATATCAATAAAAATGTCTAATGCAGTTTGACTTTTTCACTAGTGAATGCAAACTACCAAACAATAATTAATTGCATTCGTGTCGTTATGAAACTGGAAGTTTGCAAAACTTTTGTTAGATTTTTTTGACACATTTACAGCACTCAACACGATTCTTGATTTATTTAATATATAAATTATTAACATTACATCAATAATTTGATTATTTTTAACTTAAATTTTTGTTTTTAATAATTAAAAAATATCAAAAGGAATCAAGGTATAGAATTTTGAATGGTGATTGCAGTTTTAAAAGAATGATTTTTTTTTATTTAAATCTCTTTTATATGAACTTTTTTTTGGTGGCGGTCGACAATCTATCTGAGGATTAAGATTAAGAAGATAAATTATAATTATTTTAAGCTCTATCGTTTCTAATTGCATGTAGTTCGAATGACAGGTAGTTTTTGTTTTTATTTAGATAGTTTACGCTTAATAACAATAATTTTGTTCTTATTTTTCGTAGAACTTTGAAGCTACAAAATTGATTATCAGTTATTATACGGTACAGTGAATTTTATTTATTTATTTTTTTAATAAAATTTCTTTTAAAAAAGAGAGATAACAATTTTTTTAGATAAGTTGAGTTTCTGATTCATAAAAAAAATTTTTGTGGATTTCTTTGGATAAAGTGAGTTTGTGGTTTCTTAAATTCGTGTGAGTTTGTGGTTGCTTAAACTCAGATAAGTTTGTGGTTTTTTTTAACCTCACGGATTTCTTAAAACAGAATCAAAAACTTATTCGGGAATTTCTGTTTCTATGAAAAATCAAAAAATTCATTTAGACTAAATTTTTGATTATTCACATTAGAATAAATTCCCGCAAAATATCAGAAATTCATTTAAAATTAGAGAAATTAAAATTTTTGATCGCTATTTTTACAGTAGAATATATTTAATTCTAAATTCAAGGAATCAAAAATTAAAGTTCGAGGTGCCTTTTATTCGTATTGATGCTTTAACTGCCATGATTTTCTATTCAAAAACCTAAAAAGATAAGAATAAACTGTTAATTTCTGATCAATATTTTTTAAATTTACGATGTGGAGTATAAATAATCGGTGATAAAATTAATTATTCAGTAAAAACATGAAGAGATAAAAATTTTAATTTATACTGAACTAGTTCATGGTACAAAACAAATACTGTATATATAAATATAACAAAAAGTAATAATAATAAAATAAATTTTGATATCGTGATCGAAATAACGTGACATCTTTTGATGTTTTACATCTCGGAATCGAATTAATTCATAAATTGACTCTGTTGATGTTTTAGCATAAATTTTTCAGTAGTTTTCGTCTGAAACAAATTTGTTATTGAATTTCTCATCCAAAACATAATAATAACAGAGGCGAACTATATAATACGATATTTTTTGATGCGAATAATATTTGCAAAAAGTTGTGTTTGTATGCTGTATCAACTTAATAATATTCTCACACTGAACGAATTTTTGCGAAATTTGGTATTGTGGTTTTTCGCAAAAAAAAAGGAAAAAGTTTGTCGAGAAAATTCGATTTTTGGTAGAAATCGGACTATTATAACAATCCACGAGATAGAAACGCAATTATTAACTTTTTACTTGGAAACAGAAATCATTATTACGTCAGATCCAAAAATTGACGCAACAATTGCGAACGGATATTCATTGTTACGTTTGCATTTATTTATTCTAATTTTTTCTAGAAGTTAGCCAAGCACGATTAACTCATATCTGTTCTAAAAATATTGATATCATCAGCATATAACTACTTCTCTGAAGAAGACATTAAACATCTTTAAAATGTTCTACTTTAAACGAGAAAAATTTTTTATCTTATTTTCGCCCGGCTCGTTTAAGTTCGCATAGTTTACTCGATATTTAAGATGCCCGTTAGAGAGATAGCCTTACTATAGCGTTTAACGATTTTAAGAAGTTTCCACGTAAAATTCAAAAACATCTGCATACCAATCAAGAAAATCGAGCCATTCGATTTAAGTACCGAATTACAGATGCCACCGTCTCATCTTCTGGATCGCATAAAACGGATGATTAATACTCTAGAGGAGAAACCGAATTTTCTACCAATTACTCAAGAACCAACAAAGAAAAACTTATAATTACGAAGACTCTTAAATCGAAGATGAAAGATCTCTCTTAAACTTTTACTCCGCAAGCAATCAATGGTCACCTGTAGCAACCGGGACGGGCAGATATTGTTCTATATATCTATTCTGTCCACGTTGTTAGCGTGACAACATTTGTCACGAAATATGAATGATGAATGAATAAAGATTTAATGAAGAGGGTTATCGACCCTGTTTCAACAGTGATTGGTGATCGTGCAAGTAATTCTCTTTCTATCTTGTCACAATCATTGGTTTAGATAAAGACGGATTAGGTTTCGAATTGAATTCACTTGACACAGCTTCGATTTTATGCAGAAATCTAAGATTACCGATAGTTTAGACGACACGCTTCATGACAGCTTTCGAAAAACAAAAAGTTAAATATATTCGTTTATTTTTAAAGTTTGTATCGCTCCACATGTATATAAATATAAATATATAAATATGGGATATTTTAGAATAATTTCGAACTAGTCTCTTAAAGAAGTGGCATCGATTCGGATTTGCATTCTTCATGCCGAACAATAAATATTTTATTTGAATAATTTAAGATAAGGAATTCAGTTTCTGAATAGAGAGGGAATAATAGAAAATGTGGCTGATGACAAAATCGATGCTTGGAAGCTACTGAAGATGTTGGAATCTTTTATCGATTTAATATCACGTGATGCTGTTTGGACATACCACAGTTTCTAGGACGACAGAGTCGTTTGTTGTCTATGTGAGGTTTCTATTCGATATCCTGTTTAATTATACCAGTCCAATTCTCGTTACATTGTACGTCTTCAGTATAAACTATTAATTAAATTATAATTATGAAATATTTTCTTCTCGCCACGCTTTTGCGCGCGTCGTGAGTCGTCGCGACGCGCGCAAAGACGATGCGAAATTTGGATGTTTCAAGAGTTAAGTTTTTTTTTTTTTTTTTACTTATTTTCGTCGATAAATGGTATCTGTGCGTCTCTAATTAGTTATCCATTTTCGGAATTTTCTGAGAGGTTTCTAAGAAATGAATAACAAATTGAGTAACAGTATATATGCGAACGAAACCTTATATATGAAGAGAAAAGAGAGGGAGAGAAATGCATCAAGAATTAAAAAACAAAATCGGGAATATGATGTTACTCGCCTGTCATGCGTTTGAAAAGAAAAATTAAACAAAATCGGAATTCTTATTCTTACTACTTTTTTTTTTCGTTAACGAAAAAAACAACATTATTTTTTGTATACTGTAAGATAAATTACATGAAGTTTGTGCAACTCATGTTTGTGACTGATAGGAAAAATAAAATTTGTAATGTAGTGTTTATTTACGTGTATCTCTATCAGAGATACACGTAAATAAACATCGTGTATCTCTATCGTGCTGTTGATAAATTAATAAAAAATACATTTTTTTAAATGATTAATGAGTTACGCCGATTAAACGTGATGAAATCTTATTTTCGTTTTCAAAGTTTATTCGATATAAAGAGAAAATAGCGTGCAGTTTTATTTATAATTTCTGAAAATTTTCTGGAAAATGAATAAAATTATTATGCATTTTTCTTTTTTTTCGTTATTCTATATTTTTGTTTCTGTATGAAGTAATTAATTTATCGATATTTATTATACAACATAATTTTGTTTCTATCAAAAATGTTTTTTTCTTTTAAACTTGTAGGGTGTTTAACATGTTGATAAATCTGTGTGTACTAATTAAAATCGTTGTAATATATTTAGATTTTAGTCCAACATTATCGAATAAGTTGGCTATAATGATATTAAAAGCTTGAAGATTTTTAAGATCCTGTTTCCCGATATATTTTATAGGATGGAGGAAATATCGCATACTGCGCGCGTATCAACGCGACTAGCGCACGCCATTTATAACGGTAACAGTTTCGTTTGCTAGTATAGTAACTATATACCGCAATATATCTGAGCGATATCATTTAAAATTTTGTTATAAGAAGAATTCGTCTGGAGTGGAAAGAGTAAATTTTCTTTAATGGCGCGATTTATAAATATTTTCCTAACACAATAATTGCTTGTCAGCAATGATGCATAAGAATACATAATAGAGTTGTACCCAAACTATACTTTAAGCTTAATATATTGTCTGCTTCCAATTTAGAGAAGTTCATAGTGGTCATAGTTGTCCGAAAAAATAAGATTATCATCGCAACATGGTAAAATATATTCATCTTCAGTTTAACAAAGGCATAATCCTTTGTTAAGCTGAAGATGAATATCATCAGCTTAACAAACTGATGATATTCAACTTTCAATGGATTTGATTTATTCTACAGAAACATTTTACATTTACAATACTAAAGATTTAAAATGGGCATCGTAATTTTTAGAGTGTCAACTTTATGGGATATTTAATAATTTAACTGCTGTTTGAAAAGAACTATATCAGTTCGACATCAAAAAATCCAAGAAAATGTCCAAAACTTATAAAATAGTGAGATTTTGATGCAAGTTCCTTACAATATTATTGAAAATCGAAAGACTGTAAGATGTTATTTCATATTTTGCATCGTAAGTTGGAGGAAACGTTGGATGCGGCGATGCGCGCATCACCGCAACTGGCGCACGTCTCGTGAGACGATGACAATTTTATTTTCTAATATAGTATATATCCAAAAATTCATATTATCTGTTCCTTAAAAAGAAAGTTCATTTTTTTTTGTTCGATTTTCTTCAACTTTTGATATATCATTGCTTAATATTTGTTCCAACAAATAAAACTCCGCACTGGTTACATATACCGTTAGAAAAGAGTTTCCATTTTCGAACTAATTCCTTCGATTATAAATTTTTGCCTCCTCGTGACGCGTATTTAAACTTACAGTTATTAAAATTCAAATTATCCAATTTTGCAATAATAAATCCATTAATTTTAAACGAGCATAATTTAATAATATTCAAAACTCAAGACAATAGAGTTTGATTGTAATTGGTGGAAGAATATTGATTTATGTTTGGTGCGACTGATAAAATAATTAATCTAATATTTAATCGCAAACGAAACTAACGCTAATTAGTCTCCATAATTAAATACCGTAATTAATAAATCGCTGCAGAGGACGATTTACACGTAAAACTTATATTTATATCCTTAACCTCGTCAGTAACTCATACCGCTTCAAGAAAATATTTTTATAAAAAATAACTCGAAATATTTATCTTTTTTTTTTAAAGACACGTATGCCATTTTTTTTAAATCTCTTGACTGTGTATAACATTATTTTCAGAATAAAAAAAAATTGCGAAGTGTTTTATCTAAATGGTAAATTCTCTTAGCGGTTTTTTAGATAAATATATTTTGAAATTTTATTTTTTTTGTAACTCGTAACACGTCTCCTTTCGTAAACATGCGATTGTAAACACGCTGCGGATCGTAAAAACTCGGAAAAAAAAAACTCTTGACATTTCGGTTTGTTTTTCTTTAATTTTGCGGATTTTTTGTTTTGTGTGTGTTCAACTTTTAAATCAGATTTTATAATTTTTAAACTTTTTTTTGATAGCTTAAATAAGCAGCAACTGACTAATTAACGTATTTCGATTTTAGTTTAAATCGAGTTAACGTTTTAACATTTATTAATAATTATTTAATATTATTAAGACCTAAGATCATCCATCAAAATTTTTAAACGCTTGGTAAAGCGGCTTGGAATTTATCCTTAATCTGGTTTGTTAATTTACTCCGTTATGAAATTAATTGTCGATCGGTCATTAGCGAGATAATTATATTAA
>WUQG02446847.1:0-35310 GCA_011317285.2 Androctonus mauritanicus
TTAATATCACCTGCCACTTGCATTTTATCGCACCTGTCCGAGTTGTGAAAACAGTGAGTCATATTTAGTTAATAAGCAGAGATAAACCAGCTTTAAATGTGGTTCCGTTAAATCCTGTTTTCTATTATCGCCCATTTATGAAAGCGCATCTAGTTTCTGAGAATAAAAAAAAAAAAAAAAAAAAAGAAATGGCACAAAGAGAGTGACAAAACAAAAAAGAGAGAGTACATTCGATATTTGTTAATTGTGAACAGACACCCGTTTAAATGTATTTTTTTTTTTTTTTTTAAGTACAAAAACTCCTTTTGATGTTTCTCCTTTTGTATTCAACTCGTTTGCTAGAGACGATGCACCAACTGAAGATTGGTTATTGTAGGTGTAATGAGGTTGTGCGTGAAAAGAACTTTTCCCTCTTTCCCTCGGAAACAACAGCTTTCTATTACCAAGGGTTACAACAAGAGGAGAGGAAACAGTTTCTTCTCTTACGAGAATCACTTTTAGTTGGAAAGGAAATTCGCAGCACGGGTGCAGCAACCTAGACAGTGGATCGATGAGTGAAGTGGGTGAAAGGTTAGAAAAATAGAAGCTCTAATGGGAAACTGGGAGATAGGACACTCCAACAACCTTGTCTGTCTTTGATGTGCAAATGAGGACTTGACGGCCCTGATGCTGTCTAATTGCTTGTTCTATTATATGGTTTCCTTATTGGATGCACCAACAAATTCTTTTATTGATGGATCCATCAGATTCTGATACGAAATAACTAGATGCGTTTTTTACAAGATGAAAAAAGTAGTGAAGAATTTCTCTGATTTAGTTAATGTTACCATTTGCTTCAGTTTGTTTATTCGCTCCAGTTGCTTATCTTATCATTTGATCAGTTTTAGGATACATTTTCGGAAAGAAAAATGTATCCTAAATTGTTCTGCAGATCAAATTATATAAGATGTATACAACGCATCACACAAAATATACATATTTTGCTAATAAAACTTGTTAATCTGTTCTAGCTGCGCTAAAATTTTTAATTAAAACTTCGAAAAATGTTGCAGAACTTATAATTGCATATATATATTCGGATAAATAACAAATCGATCATTAAATATTTGCAAGTTTTAAAGCGATTGTCGTTTCGTACTCTTAAAATGCAGAAAACAAATTATAGATAGATTAATTCTTCGTTTTTAATTAAATATATATTTAAACAAATATTTCATTAAACGGAAAAATATGATTCATCATAAATATAACGACTTTGCAAACGATCACACGACGCTTAGTTCGCGAATACAATTTTGCAAACTAATTCGGTTTTCGCAAATTTTGTAGTAGTTAATCGATACTTGAAAACATAATTTATCATATTTACCGGAAAAATTCATGCCATCATAATTCTATATAGGAAGAGAGGACATCAAATTTAGAGTTTGTGTGTTCCAGGAACAGATATCTGTTATTTGTTCTATAAACAATATCAGTAAGCTCTTCACTTATCGTTGATAGCAGAGTCGTAAAGACTATTTACGATTTTCGTTTCGGACTGTTTTAATACTGAAACTATCTCATTTCTGCTTACCTGCTTCATAAAACTGTCTCGATATGGAAAGGAAAACAAATTTTTCAAAAGTCATTTATCAATGTTGACTCGGAACATCTTGAATTTATATAAGGAAGACATTAAGATGCAGGGAAAAAAAAAATATATTTTACTACATCAAAAGGATTCGATATTCTCTTTCCTGTATGGCTTATAAATAAAATAAATAGATAAATAAAAAAAAAAGAATTATGTTATTTTGTAGAATTTAATACTCTCTTCTCTTAAATTCTTGGAAAAATTTACTCCTAAAGCTTTCCTTTGTTAACTGTTGATTTAATTTTAACTTTGTTAACTTTTAATTTAAAAATAATTGTTTTGAATTTTTCTCCGCTTTTTTTTTTTTTTTATCAATTAGAGAAATAATTTAATTAAATTTTCTTCTCCGATAAAACGTGTTTTTAAGAAAATTAGATTTTTTTTTTATTTTTTAAATAAATAAATCCTTAGGCTTTATATAGTTTCTTACGGACGAATGTTTAAAATGCAATTCCGAAATTTTTTGGGAAACAATAGACAAATTCTGCATGACAAACGGTAAGAAAATTTCGAATGAATAAAAATATTCGTAATTAGAAAAACGACTCTTTTGGAACATTTAAATAATGCAATTGGCTAATTACTCCCGTTGCCAAGTAAATTTTGATTCTCTAGAGATTGCATTTTCAATTGAACTATTTTTACGTTCCGGTTGAAACTAAACTGCAAATCAGCAATTGTTTCGTCCGAATTTACAATTTTCGAAACTTGCAAAGTTTCGTATTAGTTAATATACAGAAAAGAGACAATTTAACCAACGAATTATAAAAATAAAAAATAAAAAAATCTTTCGTTTGAATCCGTCCAATTGTTTTCTTTTCAATTAAATAATTTATTTTTCATCTGGCGAAGTTTGAAGAATGATGCAGAAGTGCGTCAATCACGTTATATTCTCAATAATTCCATTTCTGTCCGTAGTAGAGAAGTAACTATCAATCATCATCACTCAGCCACATGGTGAGTAAGACTAGCCTTAGTTTACATATCAATTCTTCATATATGACAAGCAGGAAATCGAATCTATCAACACAACGTTTTTAATAACCCTTCGATTTTGGCAACTCTTTTAGCGAATATAAACATCTTTTCTTCTTCTTCTTCTTCTTCTTCTTTTAAAATTCGAGTGATCTAATATCGATAGCAATTTTTGCAGATGCGAAGCTAGACTATTTCTCATTTTTGCCGGTACTGCTTTATAAATTGTTTTTCTGTTTCTTAAAAAAGAAATTTTCTCTTTGTGACTGAGAACGTTTACTTATTAATAATTTCTCGTCTTCTCGGATCTAAACATATTCTCTTCTGATAAATTTTTCACTGGCATTAATGTCTTCAGTTTATTGTTTTCTATAATTGCCAATGTTTTGAGGGTATTTTATCGTTCTTTTTGTTTATTTATTTGTTTTCGGTTTATACTTTAGTTTTTTTTTTTTTCTTCAATGATTTCATCCGTTCGCTTGTTTACCTGTTTCCTCTAGAGATCGCTAACTTAAAAGTTACTCAGTCGAGTTTAGATTTTTATGTCACGATTAAAGATAGTCCGATAGAGATGTCTATAGTTCATGCCAGAAATGCTATAATAAAGGTCTCATTCGTATAGCCACTTGTCTACAATTACGAACGATAAAATAATTAAAGAAGAAAGCATAAACAGTAAACGTAAACTATTTTGTTTCGCATAATTTTTTTTACAAACTTTAGAAGTAAATCACGTTTCTTGTAAACTCCAAAATCCGCGATCATAAAAGCTTAGTACGGAATTTTCTAAATCTCGTAATTCAGAAATTTAAAAAAAAAAAAAAAAAAAAAAAAAAAAAGAATAGCGCTTGATTATCGAATGATCCCTGGGTTACAGAAGCACATTCGATGATTACTTTCACTTTATCACTTAGTAGTAAATTTATTTCCAGTCTAGGAAGCATCGAAACGAAATTTCGTTACGTGATGCACACGTGAAAGTGTCTCTCTTATCCGTGGTTGTCACCCCCTTCTTTGGGGATGAAAGGAGTCTGTCACATTTAATATCGTACTGTCACTTTGTTGAATACTTGTGATTGGTCCATTTACTTCAATTGTCTTCGGTAATGTCTCTACATGAAAAGCCTTTTCTGTTAGTTGTAAGCTAAGCCAATCTAACAAACGTACTTTTTTGACGCCCTGTAATTATGTAAAACACAAGAGACATTGAAAAATCTCACTTTCGGCAAAACAAGTTTTATTAAAAGTAAAAAACAAAAAAAAATTTTTTTTTATTGGGCCCGGAATTTATTGTAAATTCTTATTAAGCTCCTGTTCAAAGTTTTAATTTTAACTATTTTTCGTGATATTTTATAGCAATAATTAACACACTTATAACTTTTAATAGATATAAACAAAACACACAGATTGTTATAAAGTTAAGTTCAGTAAGGCCCTAAGTTTACTAGACATAATCCATGTCTTCGTTCAATAAAGCGATAACAAATTGCTTTATATCGATTATAGATTACATATCTAATCTAGAGAATGTTTAGATATCTTTAAAATATAATTGATTACAAATCTTGTATAAGCGGATGAAGTTCTGATTGCAAATAACCCCCGTTTAAAAGCAGTTATAGGAGAAATTTTGCTTGAATCAAACTGCAATAAACTCGAATGAAATCTGTACGAATCTTTCTAGAAGCAAAAAAAAAATATATGTACATATAAAAAAAAAATCTTGAAGTTTTCGTCCTTATTGTCGCAGACTTCCTCCTTCGGTTATAGCTAAAAAAAAAAAATAAAATAAAATGCATTCCTAACGAAAATATAATAACAACTCCAGCATTGTAAAATAATCCTTCTTTTTTTTACTGGAAAGAAAATTTATGTGTTATATTATGCATAAAAGTAGCGACGGTACTTATCTTTATCCTACCTGTTACCTTAGCAGAAGTTTACCTTTTGACAGCGGGGACCAATCGCGTTTTGTAACATAAGGTAATAGGTAGACTTTAATGTGAAATTTTGAAGAACTACTGTATTCTGATATCCACTAAGATCATGTAAATTTACCACATTTCAAATGCAGGAATTTCAAGTGCAAGATGAGCTACATATCCAAACTTGCACCTAAAGCATTATTGCCATAATAAAATAACGGAAAGATGGAAAATTATGATATTCTACGTTTCCCAAGTGTCCAATTATAACACGTGTGCGAGGGTCAGATAAAAGGACCGAGACTGAAGAAAGCACACTTGAGACTCATAAGAACCCTTCTTCTTCCTGACTTCGCAATGAAGGCTAAATTCTAAACCCCTAATGTTTTTTTTTTTTCCTTTAGAGTATACACATAAATAGATAGAAAAAGTATATATATATATATATATAAAAATAATATCCAGTGACCGAAAGAAGGGTGGATGTTTAAAAAGCATTTATTCCTTTCTGAAACATCCCAAGTTGTTCTTTATTTTCTTTACCAGATGCTATGCTTTCTTTTTTTATTTTTTATTTTTAATTCTTCTTACTTTGGTATTAGTTAACTTTTTTTTTTTATAAAACTGGATAAAGAGAGATTATAAAGTTTTTAAAAGAAAAAAAAAATAGAAGTAAATATCGATTATCTTCGTTTTAATAATAATATGCGATTTTTAATCCCAGTTATGTTTCCACTTATCTCAATCACCGAAATTATGTCAACAACGATCAGTTTGATATCAATTTATGGGTATACATTTTTTTTTTTTTTAATGGTAGAACATCGAGCGAATTTATTTTTTTTTTTCGTCTTTCTTAGAGGATTTTATAATTAAATAACTCTGTATATTTATGCTTATAACGAAGAAGAAAATCCTTTTAATCATCTACTCGGCACTTAATTAAGAAAAGCATTCGTTATCGTCGTAGAAAATTAAGAAAGTTTCTAGTTTAAAAATCTGTAACAGTTTAAAAATTATCAAGGAAAATTTAAGAAAAAATACTTCTTTTTGTTTTTTTTTTTTAATTTTAGTATACAAAAAGTTCTTTTTAAGTTTTTGATTTTTATTTTTTAAATAAACTCGTGATTAAACTCGAAAACAAAATTTTATAACAGCATTAAATAAATTTATTAAATAACGATAAAAAAAAAGGAAAATTCGGCAAATTTTTCTTTTAACAACTTTCAAACTGCTTAAGATCATGAATTGTAGATATTTACTAAATAATAATAATTAAATTATTCGCCAGTAGTTGATTTCTTAATTTCGAAAATCTTATTCTCTTTATTTACAAGAAATTAACGAATTCAAAGTTTCAACTCGTCTTCCGAGAAAAATCAATAATAATAACAAGACTGTAATATTAAAAATGATTATTAAATTTTAAATGCAAATTCATTATTAAATGATAAATAATATTAGAAGATTTATAAAATTGCAAAGATAGTAAGTTAACAAATTTTTCTTTATAGCCTAAAGTGTTGAAGTTTATTGAGTACAAAATAAAAAAAAGAAAAAAAAAAAAAAGAGAGAGAACTAAATTAATCAAGAATTGACTTATTTCTTTCAGGTAATAAATCATCTTTCTGTGGACAGGAAATTAACGAAATTTAAAGCAAACAAGAATTTATTAAAAAGTCAAATTTAATTTTATGGCATTTAAACTTAATTATTCTCGCATATTTATTTATTGAATCGCGTTAATATAGAATTTTAGTCACTTATGTTTATAGTAAGTTAGCAAATTATATATTATTTAAATTTACCAATTATTATTTTCTTATTTTGCAATATGCGAATAAATCTTTGCTCGACGTTCGTAAATCCAAACTACGAGACGTTTCATAAGATTTTGATTACAGATATGAGTTATAAAAATATCAGAAATGAGAATATAACTAATTTTAAAATGATGCTTAGATTTTATTTTGCCGTTTATCAGTCTCAAAATATTCGTAAAGGGCGCACAAGAGAAATTAAACAGGTAGAAAGTTAAAAAAGGTTTTGCTCGCAGAAATAAATCATTAGCATCGCTGGAATCCTGATTAATTCAGCAATCCGAAGATACAAAACACAAAATATATAAAAATCATAAATTTTAACAAAAAAAAATCGGAGCACTACTTTTTGTGATGCAGAGGTTTTCGATATTCCTCACCTCTTCGTGCAATATTTTGTACGCCCGCACAAAATACGGAATAGCATCTGCAGTCAACTTCCCAAGACATCAGTTTCAGTTAATATTCCACAACTTATCTACACACAGTATATACAATATGATAAACTTCAAATTAAATTTCTTGTAACTTTCGTGTAGCTTCCTTTATTTTTGTATTGTTTCTGTTTTTATCAATGCTTGCAATCCATCTTCTACAGGTGTATTCCCTTTTACTCAAATAAAGTTTATTATTATTATTAATATTCGTAAAGGAATATATTTCGATTGACAACTGTAAAGATTTATCGTAAATTCGTGGTCACTGAAAACTGCCATTCAGATAAAGAAAAAACTGGCAATTGATGTAACAATAATTGTGACAATATTGTGGATCATTACTAAAATGTGGGGAAAAAATGCCAGAAAAATCAAAATTATATCTGATAAAAAAATATCAGATAAGCGATTAAATTCTAATTAGTCTTTTTTTTTTTTGGTTTATAAGAATGTTGTATTCAGTTCAATAAATATTACCAGATTTGTGTTGCTAAATGGAGTTTCCTTCATATGCAATCATCGCACGTAAAACTACTTTTGATGGATAACCGATTACGAAGTGATACATGCAAATCAACATAATTTCCATTTTGGAGATTTCAGTTTGTCTTCTGATGTGTAACAGTTTGTTGAGTAATCGCTTGAGTAATGTAGTAATTATATTTGTTAACTACTATATCAGTTACAGAATGAAGCAATTTAGAAAAATTAATGTATTACATATAAATTTTACATAAAAAAAACTAATATATGCTCATAATAATCTTTGTTTAAAACATGAGAATTGCATGGAGAATCGCAGAGTTTCTGCTTTCATAAAATTACCTGAATTTGCAAACTGGGTATTTCTCCATCACCGAACATTACATGAAAGATTTTTCTTTTTGGAGACAACTGAGTTTCAGGTAGTGATCTATGTGTATATCAAATATCAACTCCTCTCATTTTGATTTGCGATATGTTTTTGGTGTGTAAGTTTTTCTGACGATATCAATAATTTTTTTTTTTTAATAATTTTTAATAAGTTTTTCAATAGTTTTCTTTAAAAGATATAAAAGTTTTTAAAGTTAAGTAAATTTTTAAACATTTTAAATGAATAATCTTTTCGAATAATTGCTAAAATGCAATGATTACAATAGACATTTCTGCATAGTAAGAGTGGAGACTATAGATTATTCTATAAAATAAGAAAACTTTTAATTTTCAAGATTGCTGTAACGTTATATCTAACTTCCATCTCTAATCTAATCTTTGGATATGAAAATCCGACATACATTGCATTCATATTCATCATTAACGAACCATGCATTTTTACCCTTTAAATTCTCAATATCCTCATATAACACGAAACATTCGCTTTCTCGAAATCTAAATTCCGTGTCCTCGTCTTGAAAAGTGGAAACATCAATTTTAAAGACCTTAATCTTTAAATTGATGGCTAAAGGGGCTAGTAGTATTCAAAATTTTCAATAAAATATAAGCAAGAGTATACTACACATTTGTATATATATATAATATTTCTAAGAAATGTTTGTGACTATGAATGTTTGTTCAATATGCATTTGCAAACTTTCTAAGTTATTGGCTATAATAATATTTCCAATTGATTCCAGAGATCAAAGAGAATAAGATTTTTATCCATCTTCAAATCTGATGGCTGTTTATACTCTGTGATTGGAAGAATTTTGTTTAAACTAGTTAAACAAATTCAAATATTCTGAAATATCAAAACAACAAAATAATAGTTAAAATATCATAACGTCTTCCTTGGATATATAGTTAAACTCTGTAAGCACTTTGTATTTCCAATGAATGTTAAGACATCTTGCATGTTTTAATTGACTAAACAAAATGTTTTCAATTGATTTCGCGGTTATCACTTTTAAACATTATGAATTTTCGAAAATAAAAATTCTTTTCTCTCCAATCAACAACACACATCATCACATGAAAGATTTATAAAGGGATAGTCAATTTTCTAAGATATACATAATCTTAAAAATAACGTGAATATATCAGAATTTTTCGATATCAATTTGCAAATTCTATTTGATGATTTATAAAAAAAATTCGATGACCATGATAAATTATAATTTCATCTATAAATATCGAAAAAATCAATATTAAAGATTTTTTTTCATAGGAAAAAAAAATAAAATTATTGTTTATAAAATTAATTAAGCCATAGAAAATTTTTTATTCAACAGATCTTAAAAATTTAGGATTCGTTTTTTGATAGAAAACTACGTGATAAAGAAAGAAAAAAAAACCTACGCTAAATAGGCGCATAAATATATTAAAAACATTAACATCCATGCTTAAGCTTACTAATTTACAACTATGGCATCTCAAACTGCATTATGTAAACTAGAAAAAAAAAAAAAAAAAAAGGTAAGTATGTGTCTGGAAATTAAGGATTTTTTTTCCGAATAAATTATAAATTATTAAGCTCATTAATATAAATGAATGTTATTTTAATATATTCCATATTAAAAATTATTTAATTTCTTGATTATCATAAAATCATTAATTTAAAATGTGTGTGGAAAAATGTATCCCAGGACAGTGGAAATTCAATAGGTCAGAGATGAAATTTAATTTAACAATATTTATTTAGCATATTTGTTTAATAAGTCTAAATTAGATCACAGATTCATAGTTTACAGCAATTTGATTTTCATACGATTATGTAAACTTTACTGAACGAATAAAATTCTAAGTTTCAAGAGTTGGCGCGACCATTTAAACATAGATTTCAGTTTAAACTTTACATTTTCTCACATAGATTACTTAACATTTTCACATAGATTTTTATAGAATAATTTTTTCGTTTTAGATATTATTATCAATACGCACGAATGCTCAACAAGTATCATAGTTATACAGGTAACGTAAACGAGTTAAAATCATTTTAATTAAAATAATAATAAAAAGCATTTTTATAAATTATAATAATCGTTATTTTGTTAATTAAATATAGTGTAATTTATTGCGAAAATAAACCGCACGGTAACTGAATTATAACCATAATAAATTTTGAGAAAATTAAGAACTAATTTCCAGGTAGAGATCTATAGATTGATTTCTCCAAATTTTAGGATTCCTTCCAGGCATATTAAAAATTCAATTTATTATAACACTCAATAACTTATTTCACATAAATCTCAAACTCGAAAAGAAGCGTGAAACTTATTTATAAGCAGATAATGAACAGTTGTGTATAATTAACTATTAACCTTTCGCTTTGGCTTTCTTGTTTCGGAAAATTATTCATAGCTGTTTTAATGCCAAATTCAGAGAATTGTAAGCAAGTCGAACAAAAAGTAATTTTCCCGTAATAAATTAGAAGATAACAATTTTTTTTTCTTAATTTGTATTCCCTATCTAATTCCCAAAGAAGCTATTAAAAAAAAAAAAAATCAAGAATATACACATCGTTCATAAATTAAAAAAAAAAAAATATGATTCGTTTATGATCTTATATTTCAGTAATTTAAAATGCAAACTGTTATTTTAAACGAGTTATTTATATAATTTACACAGAATAAATAAATCCTATATAAAGGCAATAATATCAGATGTTCTTCCATCTTAGTTCAATTTGCAAGACGTTTTTAAATGCGTTGCAGATTTTTTTTTTTTTTTTTTTAATAACAATTCATCCGAGATTCATCATACCAGACATCTGAAATTAAATTGTACTCGTGTCTCCACCAAATGACACCAAGAAAATAATAATAGATAGAAGATGAATGCGTTAGTTATGTCGAAACTTAATTTTAACTCGATCTTGCGATTCCTGTTACGCTTATATTACAAAGTTTATTATTATAATAGTCATAATCAATATTTCGATTATTTTTTTTCATTAAATGTCATAAATAACTGTAAAAAAAAAAAAAAAATGTAACTTTTTTTCTCTCTCAAGTAGTTGTTACAACGAAAAATTCAACTCTATAATTTTATCTTAAGCCACAATTCCATTGTATAACTATATATATTTATTATTATATATATATTTCTCAAAATTTTGCCCACATTTTTATATTCTTGTAGCTCTGATAGATTAATAAATTCCGAAAATCGAATTAAAACAGCTTTTCCTACTTATTTAACTTTTTTTGAGGGAGGAATTATTCTTAACAATGTGAAAAAATTATCGAATTTAAGACAAATTTTTCGTATGTTTCGAATTTTGGCACCATTGCAAACTATAAACCATAAGGATGAAAATTTTTTGAATGTTGCTTAAACGAAGAAACGCTATTCTAACTGGTGGTTCTCAAAATATGGTGTAGATGGTGCACCATATTTTGAGAACCACCAGTTAGATATGCATGTTGGCTTGTCAGAATATGTCTGTTGTATGAGATGCATACTATTCTTCTTTATAATATGAGTCGAAATGCATTCTATAAGGGAGTGCATTTTGATCCCTTTGCCAATATAGAAACGATTAAAAAAGTTTGAGGACTGTTATCCTAAATAATATAATCATATGATTCATGAAATATTACTAATAAATATAACGAACATATATATAAATAATATTTAATGAGTGATATCTGAATTTGATTAATTTTTGTTAATTCATCAATTTATTTTTATATGATTTTAATTTGTTATGAATTAATTTTTAATCATTTTTAGTCTACTTTCTGAAGGAAAGGCAATCTTATAACATCACCACGTTGTCTGTTATATACGCGTAACCAAAAATAACTTTTGGTTCGATGTAGTTAGTAAATTTTCATGAAATTTGGCTTCGATATTATACTATTAAAGACGATCACGAAACCACATCTTTTAATCCTATAGCTATAATTTAGAAGTGACAGGCATTGAAAATTTCATAATAATCTCTTAATATATATTGAATTAATCATTGAACTTTATGATATTTATAAGGAAAGTTATTAAAAATGACTTCGAAGACTCATTAATTAATCCTTTATCTTCAGCCATTTAAAAATGGCCGACACTCAAACTTCGAAGATTTCTCTCCGTAATAACCTTTGAACAAATATGATTGATTTTTATGAAATTCAACAGGATAGTCAAGACTGCTAAAGTTGACTTTAAAATGAGATTTATTAACCTTCCAACTTTACCATTTAAAAATGGCGGACGTTCAAACTTCTTAAGTTCTCTACTACGGAACTGTTTTATATATTTATATGACAATTCATCACAGAGATAACTGAAGATGGTTTTGATGATATTTTAATGAGGTATCTTTAATCATTCCATTTATTAGATTAAAATTTTCTAAATTATTATTATTTTTTTTCTTGGATATTTTCCTGATTTTAATCATTAAGAAGCTGCGAATTAAAAATAAAATCAATTTTGTATATTATTATGAAGATATTTTAAATCACACTTCGATTGATTTATATAATTTTACAGCCACTTAAATGAGTTTCTTCATAAAATTATTCTATAGTGTGTGTAAATCCTTGCACATTAAATTTGCATTCGGATCACGCGATAATTTTTGGAAAGTTGAGTTGAAACACAGTAATTTTGATTCCGTACGAATGTTATTAGAGAGAAAAGTTGTCATAGGATTTGAGCGACATAAATTGCATCAAACCGATAACATTAATGCCAACGCACTAAATTCCCAGTTACTACATTTGAATAATCTTTCCACTTACTATAACCATAATCAGTTATAGATACTCCTTTATTACTTAAACATATATAATTAGCAAGTGTATCATTAGATGATCAGCCGTTTAGAATAAATAAGGAGTTAAAAGTTACAACTTACGAAATCTATTAGATGTTCTCCTCCTTTGTTATCTTGTTTATCCAGACAGGAAAGATTGTTTGAAAGCCAAGTACTCTACGCCATTTACTAATAAGCCATGAATCCAATAATTATACTATGCCAGTATTAAGATGTTCGCTTCATCAAACTTATCTTAAAAACTTCTTTAATTATCTCGATATATGTGGTATATTTTTTTCTTTGAACATATAGTCTTGAATATCATTTAAATTAAAATTTTAATTAATTTCTTTCGTTTTTTTTTTTTGATTTTTTTATTGATCTGTAACAATAATAACATTTAAGATCTCAATTTTTGGGTAGCGCAGTGTGTTCGTCTTTTTGTTATTAATTGTTTGCTTTAGTTAATTTCTTTTTTTTTTCTGTTATTTATGAATTTAATAGAAAAGGAAAGACGTGTTTCTCGAGTCAAAATATTATATTTAAAATTCATGAAAAATACAAAATTACTTATTTTTTTTTCTTTTATAGCAATTCTTAAATATTGAATTCTGTTATATTTGCTGAATGGACTATTGGATTATCATTTTTGATTCTTGCTTTCTTCTTATTCCCACTAGTCTTTTCACAATTCGAATGCAAATTTCGAACGATTTTAATCTTCTTTTCTAAATCTGGATTGGGAACACAGAAAAATTAGAAAAGGTAAAAATATTCAAAAATGAATTCGGTGAAGTCATGAAACAGTTTGGAAAGCAATTTGTGTTTGGCTTTTTTCACAAAAAAAAAAAAGAAGAAGAAGAAAAAAAAGAAGAAGAAGGAAACGAAACGAGAATTTGTGATGAATGGCGAATTGTCAATAAAAGTAAAAAGGCTTTTAGATCATTTTGTTGCTTTTAAGTAAGGAACAAGTTATTTTTTATTTTTTTTTTCATCTTATTTTGGAATTATTGTTGATATCTGAGATTTAGTACTTCAAAATATCAGAAAGTATTAGTTTAATTAAATTTTAACTTTGTCGAAACAATAGTTTATTTTTCTAATGTAACTTCAGTTTTAAGTTTCTTAATTATTTTAGTTGATTGGAAAATGTTTGGAAGAGAATTTTCTTTAATAACACAGATTAAGATTTATAATTTTATTCAGTTATTTTATATTCAAACCGTAAACGTTTGAGATTTTAAATTAGTAATTCTTTTTTTTTTTTTTTTTTAATCAATGTTTATCATTTAATCATTATTTTTTATCCTATCAGTCTTCAACCTTCTGTATTTATTTATTTTTTTTTTAATATTCTTTATGTCTTCTTTAAATTCGGATTTGAAGTCGATAAAGTGATTTTTAAAACTTGTTTATAATTTCGAAATTTAATTAAATTTTAATTATTAAAGTTTTCATTTTCTGAATTTTTTTCCCCTATATATATATATAAAAAAAATAATAATAATAATAAAAGATAAATTTTGCAAGATGGTTATTTATATTTTATATCAGATTTCCGCTGATAGAATTGTTAATATTATATCTACTATTATTTTCGTTTAATTTTAATTATTAATAATTTTGATGAAACGGTATTTTTAATTTTTTAACTAGCTGTTTAGATGGCGAAGTTTAATTAAAGTTTAATAGAAAAGCTGGCCGAAAATCGGGATAAACGTAATTAAACTCAAACAGCATTTAATTATTTCTCTGTTAAAGGTTTGATAATATAGAATATAAAATAGAATTTGTATAGAATGTAATTTTTTCTATATAAATTTTATAGATATTCAGAAATCTAGCAAGTTAGTTTTAAATGATGTTTACTCGTAAAGTAGATAAACTAGCTTTGTTGTCGATGCAGCAAAGTTTATTCTTGCATGTAAACTTTAAAAAAAAAAATGTTTAAATGTATTAATATCAACATAATTCTTTGGAAAAAACACAAAAGAAACACAAAATCTCTTTATTAGTATCATTAATAAGTACCATTTATCTGTTTTTTTTTTTTTTTTTCTCTGGTACTTTTTACATGAACAACGAACAGGCTGCGGACAGACCAAGGACGAAGAAATAATGGAATAATTCTGTTGATAGTCTGACCCAATGTTTTCTAAAATACAATTGCGTGACTCGCTGACCGAGTCACTCTATATCTGGAATTAATATTTTTTTTTTTTGTTTTTCCTTTTTTCTCGGCACTGTCCTTCCTACAGGAATACTCACATATCATCCAGTCGGTCCAATCACAGTGTTCTTCACGCACATCACAAGATTTTTTATTTTTATTTTTATTTTTTATTTTAGTCACTTGTCCCGATCACACACACACACACACGCACGCACAATTAAGTATTGCCCACTTCACCGCAGATATCGTTGTTAGCGGCTTTGCTTTGACTTTAGGGAAACAGTCCATCTCGAAGAATCCGATATCTCTTTTTTTTTTTTTTTTTAGGCACTGGGTTATCCCGTCTCTTGTCTCGTATAGGACGAGGATTTTTAAGATTCGGGGAAGGTGGTAGATTCTTGTCACCGGACGAAATATAGTAAGAGGGCGAGGAACATGACGTCAAGGGAGAGCCACCTCACCTGTGCCCCACCTTTTAACAAGTAGTCGCAGTCACCTTCAGGGAAAGAAAAAAAAAAAAAAAAAAAGCAAAAACAAGAAGTTTCATTACAAATCTTTCATTATAAATATATCAGCACGATATTCCCTAAAGTATACCGTCAGGATGTAAGTCTGTACATCGAATTTATTGTAATCTATTTTAACTCTCTGAAGACTCAATTATTTAAGATTTAAATTCCAAATTCTTATTCGCAAGAAAAATCGTTTTTGTTGATTTATTTATCTTAAATCTACTCCTATATTCTAGTAGATTTTTTTCCACCGACTGTTTTCAAAATAAAATAAAAAATAAAATAAAATAATTGGAATACAAAGATATTCGAAAATATTAAATTTCTAATATTTCTATATTTGGTAAGAAAAGAGTGAAGACGAAATCACGTAAAGTTATAAAATCAAAAGGTATATTTATTAATGAGAAATGTGCACGATCCAGTGGAGCAAGATTGCGATGTAAAGCAGTTTCACACCTACTGATCACGTGGTTTTGGGAATGCAAGATTAAGCATGCGAAACACAACCTACGTGTCACCAGATCGTGTTATGGTCATCCATCAAAGTAAAGCAGTGATCTTCCGAGTAGAGTGATAGCTAACATAAACTAACACAACCAACTAATTAATAGTTGAAAGCCGAAAGCAACCGAACATCAGCATCAATTAATCCTCTAGATAATCTGGTTACATCATCTTCAAATTACTTTTCTACCAAAATCTTAATCTCGAATAATAACTTTTATTTGAGTTTCCGGTTGCCTAACAAAAATTAAAATCGAAATTTTGATCTCTTTAAACGGATTTCATCTCGCTAGTCATTTACGTTTTCAAAATTTTAATGTTTAAGCGGTTCAAATTCGTAAATCAAAACGGAGTTAATCAGCGAATTTTCAATTTTCTCCACGACTTTAAGCAAAAAAAAAAAAAAAAAGCACTTAAACTTTTATTATTTTAACTGTCAAGTGTCAGCTGATAAAAAAAAAAAAGGAAAACTTGTCAGATTGTTTAGAAGAACGTCAACTTGTTTTTCGTTTCACAAAAGAACTCTTTAATTGTCTCATTCAGAATTGTAGAAGCAATCAAGTATCTGCAGCTGCACTTGACAATGTGGCAAACTCTTTTACGATTACAGCAATCTAATAAACCAAGACATTAATTTTATTGTGTTAAAAGTATAAAAAAAGTGATTTGTATCAATCATAAACCGATAAAATTTAGTGAAAAAAAAGTGAAATTTTCGGACTTACCTGCGGCTGATATATTAAAGGTTAAATTCCCCGTGACACCTGGTGACACTGTTCTGTGGCATGTGTCATGAAGGCCGGATAAATGTGTCACCTTGTCGTTTGTCGAGTACACCTGAAATGATAGTGACCAAAAATTCGCATTATAAGAAACTCTAACTGACAGTCTTATTCTTACTATTTCAATTGTGTTAAATTGTACTGTCAATACCATCTGACTTCTCACTTGACAAAGAGAAAGAATTGGTTGTGGGAATTTCTTCTTAGTTCAGTAATATCAGCTGTTATATTGAGATCAATACCATTTTTTTTTTTTTTGTTTTTTTTTTATCCTCATCCTTTTTATCTTACTGGAAACCATTCGTTATCGAACTCAATTAATAACAGTTTGATTTGTCTTTTTCTCCATTAACGGTTGATTGATACGTGTTAAGAGACGGCTCTGTGATATGTTCATAATTTTATCTCGGACTCACGATTGGTATCCGTTTAAACGAAAACATTACACGCAAAAAGTAACTTCGAACAAAAAAAAAAAAACAAAAAAACAAGAATTTAATAAAGAGAATTTAAGATTTTACGACAGTTAAAATCGCATTAAGAAACAATCCCGACATGTTATTAGATTATTCTGCAAAAATCGAGTTTTTAAATATTCAAAAATCGATTTTTCTGATTTTTAAAAGCGATTTAAAATCCCATTTTAATAGATCTCCAGGCAATTAATTAAATATATATATATAAAAAAAATATATATATAAAATGTTTAGAATGAATTAAACAAATGACTTATCTTCGTAAGATGATGAATAAAATTGAGAAAATAATAATTTCTAAACGTTTAAAAATTCGGAATAATAATTTATTTATATTAATATTCGTGTTAGTAAAAAATAAATTAAGATTTTAAACAAAAAACGGAAGGAATAAAAGAGAAAAGGACAGAAAATTAAATGGATAATTAGCATTTTTATAACTGAAAGTAATTTTAAGTATGTGACCAAAGGCATGAAAAATTTAGCGTGAAGGAAAAAAAGCGCAATTAAAGTATTGTTTTCGGTAGTTTCGTCATTATGAAACTATTTAAAAGTTTTATAAATTTCCGAATTCACTCTAGAGACGGAAAAATCTCCATCTCAAGACAAATTTGTTTGATTATAAAGCGTGGAATATGAATTGTTTCGTACTATTTAAACGGGTAAGAGTCTAAAAATAAAATTTTTGTTTCCATTCGATAGATTTCTCTTCTGTTTAATTAGAAGTAGATTTTCGACAAATTAGTATTGAACGGAGTCAAAGAAAAAGAATTGCTGTTCGGCTACAGCTTCATTTGCTTCAATTCCCTTAAGTCTCAATGGGTCACATTGGGAGCACTAAACTCAACTTCTAACTAACTGGTCTTTAGAGGACGTCGAAACTAATTGCTACTCGATTAGAAACGATAATAACTGTGAAGACGGTTTTAAATTATCATATGTTTACTTATAAAAAAAAAACAAAACTAAGATTCGTACTAAAAAATTACAAAAATTGGTTAAAATCGTTGCAAATTTTTATTAATTCTACACGTTTTGACAAGGACTGAGAACTTCAATTTTATCATCTAAGTTTACAGATTTCGTAATCAATGCTTGATAGTTCAGGTTATTAGCATCTGAACCAAAATTAATCTTATGAAAAATGGATATATTGAGTATAGTGTAGTAACTTCCCATTAATGCCTATTTGCGAACAGATTTATGTAAATTGGTGTCAATATGGCTTTCAGACAATATGGCAGTTTGAACTAGATTTATATATTTAAATATATTAACGCTATAGTTTAATAGACATTAATATTCGAGTAAATTATAATAAGGAATAAATGCAATATTGCATTAATGAAAGTCTTATTTGACGATGATTTACCAGTAGCGAAGACGTTTGCACTTAATGCTAATCTCCGGCTTCTAGAAAGTCTCCAGAAAACATTTATTCTTTTAATGGAGCAAAAAAAAAAAAGGCTTTTTCCTCATTCTCAGTGGATGATAAAACTGAATTTCTTATATACATATATATATAAAAATAACCAGTTAGAATTCTATCGAAGAGAAGAAAAAAAAATTATACTCACAAAGCAATATTTCGCCCTGGAGTTTTTCAAACCTGTGATCAAATAACTTCTCCCATTTTCTTCCCAGTTTCCATGGCAATGAAACGCTACGAGAAAGATGAAAAAAGTGAGAAGAATGACGTTAAATATCGCGTAATTTTTAAATATATTTTTATCGAATTTCGAAAAAAAAAAAAAAATTCATTTAACTTCTTAGTTTTCGAAAGAGGAAAAAAAATTAATAATTCATTTATTTCTTACTTTGTACGTCTTTGAAAGAAGCGCACGTGGTTAGAAATTCCAGTGTATCGTGTGCACGACATCCTACAACAACTGCAGTTGTCTCTCGACACAAATCAGCCTTGACAATGCTTGTTCGACCAGCTTGGACCCTCAATCCGTTTGTTTCTACAATTCTTGGACATTTGCGAGATGTAGGAGATCGCGCTAAAGTAGAGAGAAAATTGTATATCAGTATAGAAGATGGCAGTTAAAATTTATAAGTTATAAAGTTACAAATTAAACAAAAATTTCTTATATATATATATATATAAATAAATAAATAAAAGAAAAAAAAAGAGAAATTTATAAATTTCTATTTTTATTCTTATAGAAGTATGACATTTCAATGCAATTTTCCGAATACAAATGCAAAAATCGCAATTCCTTTAAATCTTATCAAGAGAAAAAAAAAAATTCTTTTTTTTTTTTTTCTTTCTTCCGTCTCTCGGAACTTATTTCATCCTTTTATGCACATCTATTATGTTTTCTATAGCCTGGAGATTTTTTTCATTATTTGAAGAATTTTGAAGTTTTGAAAAATTTAATTTTGGAAAGTATTAGTTTTTCTCTGGGTAATTGCATTTTGCTTTTTAATGTTTTGAGAGTATTCGGATTTTGTAATGCAAAAATTTCCGTATAGAACGAAGCGTTATTTATTTGCAGAGAGATGGTGGTTACAGTTTAAAAACGTAACTGTTACTTACTGATCAAGGTGACGAATTCCGTTGACAAGTCGTGAAGTGGTGGAATGCACGCTTCTTTCGGACGTCTCGAGAACTCTCCTAAAAAAAAGAAAAAAGAAAACCCGCAAAAAATAACATTTATCGAATAACACTCAAATTAGTTGATATCAAATATAAGTTACGATCAAAGAAAAAGTGTCTTCGATAGAATAACAACGTCTTTTTTTTTTCTTTTTTTTTGTATTTTGACATCTTATTTTGTCGCTTGTAACCTTTTAAGCCCAAACTTCTTTCGTGATGATGGTTCTGATGATGAAGACAAGGCCTTAATTGGCTTGCCAAGTCAAGAACACAAAGAATTTCTCTCTAACAAGGGAATCAAATAGCTTTTGATAGTACCAAACGGCCAACATCCTCATCTCTTAACTTCACCATTAAAGAGGAAGCTTAATTTATAGTGGTTGTAGTTTTTTATTGATTTGTTTATAATTTCTTTCTTCTTTTAAATTTCTTTTCGATCGTTTATTTTTGTTTATTTTCTTGTAAAATTGAAGTTTCTTTTTAAAAAAAACAATTTTTTTTTATCGTTCGAATAAACGTTGGACGGATATCGAATTTTCGACATTTAATACAATCCAATAAATTTATATTCAAGATTATATATATGTCTTCTAAGTAATTCAAACTAAAAAAAACAACTTCGAGTAAAGGTCAACATGAGATCGGTCTCGTATTGAGAGCCTACAAAGGAAAGAATAATGCAGAACGAAAGTATCCAGGAAAAAAACTCATCAAGCAAACAACATGAAAGAAGTATCGTAAAGTTTGACCAATATGAGATAAAACAGGAAAAACAAGTAATATAATATGTAAAGAAATGCGAATTCTTAAGGGGCAATGCGTAAGAGAACATGGCATGCACTTAGTGCAATACGAAAGAAAATGCAAATTGAAGTCAAGATGAAGCGTAACATGAAGCAGAGTTATGGCGATATGAATAGAAATAACATATTCAGATAGTATAATTCCGAAGAATATGTGAAAGTAGCAAGAAATATGAAAGAAAATACGAAACGAAGCAGTGCAATACCACAAAGTAAATAAGAGAAAAAGTTAGTGCGATGTGAAACGAAAAACAAACATGATAACTCTAAATCCAAACAGAAAAAAAAAATCCTCACTAAAAATAATGAAAAAAAACAAAAAAAAAAAAAAAAAAAGATTAATTTTCTGACAGTTTCAACATATTTAATTAAAATAATAAACAGTAAGAACGAATTAAATTATCTTGTACTCTTGCAAACAATCCTTTCATTTTAACTTCGCAGATCGAAGGAGGACCAAAAACGATTCATCGTTACCAAGTTCTGGCGACTTGGCTGTATCAATCCTGCTATCACTCCTGGCAGTAATGACTGGAAGCGTGCTAGGAAACGTCGATGGACAGTATTGACCAGAAGAACTTATCGATCTGTCCTTACTGTGCAGTTTTAGGGATGGCATTAGACAGAGGAGCAGAAAAAGGAAACTTTGGTTTCTACTGTAACCAGACTTTAATTGGAGATGTTGCATTACTTGCGTCCATATATCTTTAACATGTCGAACACTTCCATACTTCTAACATCTTCAAGAAAAACTATTAACCATCGATTTTTTATGATTGTTTGAAATCACCGACATTTTCGATTATTATTTTTCGAGTGTAACATATTTCCATTGTAAAAAAGACAAAGAAAAAAAACGAAATTTTCAAAATTTCGACAAAAATAAATTGAATTTTTTTGTAGACATGTTTATACATTAACTAGTAAAAATTTCCATTAAAATCCTGTTTAAAGTTTATTTTAAAAAGTTTAAATATTCAATAATTTTTGTTTAAATTTTTAAATTTTATATTCGATCATCGAAAATATTTTAGAAAAAAATCTATATAAATTTCAAGAATTTTATTACGTACATGAAACCAATTTCAAAGTATGTTTAATGGAAATATTTTTTTGTTTATGCTACACGCTTATATCTAAATTGCTTCTTTCTTCAGTTCTAAAAATCAAACATAATTTTTATATATATATTTTTAAACACATAAAATACATTAAAAACATTAAAATCTTACGATAAACGATGAAGTAAACTGCGACGAGTAAAGAAAAAATTATGAACCAACTCAAAATGAGAGAAGATTCTCGTTTTAACATTTACCAAATTTATCACCTCAGACTTGTTTATAACGACAGTAATACGTTAAAATTTAATTCAATTAAATAAATGAAATTAAAAATGTTTCCGACAGCGTATTATAAAGCTAAGAATCACCTCTGTCCTGTGCCACAATAATTAACAACGTCTGAATATATGCGTAGGTATTAAAGCCACACAAATTGCAGCAATAAGATAAAGTAAAAGGTAGATTAGAGTTTCATAAAGTATGATCTGGGACACGAAGACCGAACTGATAAAGGGTAAAATCGCAGCAGGGAGCGAATTCTTTTGAAGTAGAATGATTAAATCACCTTCTATTGGAACGTTAATTATGAGATAGGACCAGATAAAATTTCAGAATGTCGTAAAGTTGATTTATACGTCTCCAGACAATTATGTCATTAATTATCAATTTAGAATAATTAACTGGAAAATATTTATAATAAATTTCTTTTTTTTTATTATTATTTTTATTTCTCTCTGTAACTGTAGACAGCAATCATTTAGGGATTTTAAAGAATCCGGGTGACATTTTTATTCTTTTTAAAAATGCTTGAATGATAACGTTCGAAATTTCCAGAGAAAATTTTTATACTAACCGATTAGTGTCGTATATAAGATACGTATATGTTTTAAACAGCAATCGAGAAAGAATTTCGTGTTTTTAAAATGAATTTTCCGGTATAAAGTTCCGGAACATTTATATAGAGTTTTTTTTTTACATAATTTACAGGAAACAGTTTTACTGATATAAAATTCTAATCAGTTTTGGTAGCTCGCAATTTTCTGTGTGTAAGAAACTCGTAATAGGTTGCAAATAATGGATAGAAGTTAGTTTCTTTTCACTTGTGTACTAATGAAGTTTGGGTTGGAAATTATTAAATTACGATAAGCTTCAAATCCGGAGAGGGTTTGATGATTTATCAGTAACACATTTCAGTTTCTTGTACGAGTTTAAATCTATTTACTGTAGAACTTTACACTGTCAACCATTCATCTAATTCTAAACCAATAAATTGAAAATACCTTTTTTTAAAGTTTACTGAATTGTTTTTTTTATAAAAGTAAACAATATTTTTTTGCACGTTAATTATTAATTTTTGTGCTTGAGACCACGTTAACGCAAAAATTCGTAATTTTTAAATTAAAAAAAAGTCATGTTTAATAATTATTAATAAAATAAATAAAATGTAATATTTTGACTTACCAATTTGTATTTCGATCACGTGTTTACTTCTACGATGGAATGTTATACAGACATATCCATTAGTACTGAAAGAATAATAAAATAAACGTGTTTAAAATGCAAAGAAAGAATAAAAGAAAGCAAATCTGACATTAACGTATTCAAAATTATTACAAGTTTAAATGTGAAAAAATTGTAATTGCTTTAAATTCAATCGTCTCCATCAATCAATTTTTGTTGATTTATTCTACGACGGTACAAATTTTGAATTTTAGTCAAATTTTTTTATCGATATTTGCCATCAAAACTTCCAGATTTAATGCGAATCATATCTCTAATTGATGTTTCACATTTTTTTTTTTTCGATGCATTCGCAGATTGCTAAACAATATCCGAGTGCATCGTGCATAACTCTTGTTTACCACAAATTGGTTCCAACATGAATTACGTGGTATATGATCGATTATAAGATCTATTCTTTCGACTCTCTCGCGTATATTGGTATTTATGAAAGATTTATGTATAATAAAACTTTTGTTCTTTCGACGCCCTCTCCAATTTCATTTACAAGTGAACAAGTAGGCCACTTAGTATGAAGTCACAAAAACCACTCCAACCTATACAAAATTCATGGAACTAAACAGAATAAATCATTTTTTTTTCCTTCGGTTTGCATTTGTTCATTGAATCTAAGAACATATCTTTATTTCTTGTAGGTTTTTTTTTTTTTTTTTACTTACGGGAATTTTTACAGCACCGAACTATCTAAAAAACTAAATTTTCAATTTTCGTTCCACCTATATCTTATTCACGCATTTCTTATATCCACTCAATAAATTTTCCACTTTCTCAATTTATTGTACAGTATTTATATATGTTCTCTTATATACTTTTTCTTAAATCAGAATATAATGCTTCGATTCCATTCAGATATTTTTTTTTTTATGCTTTTTGAAACAACATTCGCACTCTAATCTCTTTTTCTTTTTATCTTACAAATTTCTTCGCTTATACATTATGCACTCTAACTCTACATTCTTTTTGTCAGAGTCGATTTTTAGTGCTGTCTATTCTGATTTACGTTGATCTATTGAGGTCAGAGATCTAATTATCTCAGATTTCTTTTTGTACCTCTTAAAGCTGTTGTTCAAGATAACAGACTTCTGTCGTAGGTTTTATTTTTTATTTTTTTTTCTTTCTTAGATGAGAGCAGTTCCTTGGTGTAGAATCTTATCCCAGAAGGCTTATTTATGATAAAACGATTAAACGATAGACATAAATTTACATAAAATAAGAATTTATTGAAAGAAAAATTTTAAGAGAATTCGGCAGTTTTGCGGTACAAACAGCATTCGACACGTTTAAAGAAAAAGTTGTTTTAAAAGGAAGCTGTAGACGCATCAACATTCCGATTTCAATCTAAAGACCTTCTATTTTTCCCTCAAAATCTTGTCCATCTGTATGTGAAGACAGCAATGCTTCTACCCTGTTTGATATTCCATCCTTCAACAAAGAATGCTTTCTTACGTCAAATAAACTACCCTCCATGCAAAATTCAACGGATCATCACAGATATGAGGTCTATAGTAGTCCTTCAACACAGGTGTAGTGAGATTCGCATTGGTTTTTACAAACATCTGAGCTTTTATTTTTTGGAAAACCATGGAAGCGCAACTAGAAATTTGAACTTCAATCGATCTCGTGTTAGCTCCTCTCCGAACCCTGTACTAGTTCGGAAAGAAGCTGGTAGACAAAGATGAGCTTTTACTTTCCCTCAGGCGGAATATAATATAAGTCTTTGCACTAACTGATCAATAGGATGACGTTACTCATCTGTTTTCTGCTCCTGGCGGATTGAAAGGAAGTAAACTCGAATTTATTTTTGTTGTTATTGAAGAAACACCACCACACCTTGGGATATGGAACACCTATTTATTTGTGGACAGTGGGAAATTAAAATCCAGAAACAAATGGTTTAATGTACTGTTACAATTTCCTATCTGCCATCTTGTTTCCTTCGCTTCATCGACTTTTCCCATTTCTTTCTGTCTCTCTCGCAATGTCTACTTCCTTTGCTGCTTTAACTTCTCTTTGTTCCTTTCTTACAACCGTTAATTGTATCAAATTTATTATTTAATAAATAACAAGGAAGATATTTTAAACTATTAAAAAAAAAACTGCAATAACTTATATAAATTCCAACAGTATCTCCTAAAATATTCAGTTATAAGCTTCGCGATTGATTGAGTCGTTCAGAAATATCTCTGAAGTTGTTTGTCTAAAATTCCATTCCACATAAAAATTCTCCGTACTCAGATATGCACTCGGTAAATAAAGCGAATCTGAGTTACTTGCAATAAGAACTTTTTTAAAAAATAAAATTTAAGCGTATAACAGATAATGATAACGACGATAATCTAGCTAAATGGTGATCTCAATAATTCCAGACAAGGCATTATCATGCTGAATAATGCAATATCGTATATTCAATTTAAATTTATGTATTCATCCGAGATCACGTATCGCAAGGCGAAATGCAATCACGGGAATGGATAAGTAAATTTCAATTCTCTACTTAACACATAATCGCCGCTTCACTTACACGATTTTCAGATAAACAGAGTAATAAAGTTTAAAAATAGCTTAGTATAAACGAAAGTATGTTTTCTTTAGAATTTTAATTAACTACCGAATATTATTTTCTCCGAGAATGTTTTTACTTTGAAAAATCCCAACCATTACTAAAAACGATATCAATCTTCCTTTCCTGTATTAAATAATAATAGTAATATATAAAAAAAAAAGGAAGAAGACGAAAATATTGTATGATGCAAATTCGCCACGAAAAAAAGAGGTAAAATTTTCATTTATATTACGATTTCGTTATTCATTAAAGAAAATTTATCATTTATTAAAAATATATTGTAGATTTTTATTGTTTAAAAAAAAAAGGAAAGAAAGAAAGAAAGATTCTTTTTAAAATAAGAAACTTTTAAAATTTATTAGAAGTTGATGGAAATTTTTTTTTGTTGTTAAAAAAAATCGATATCATTAAAACCATAACTCCGAATCTCATTTTTCAAAACAGGAAAAACAGATTCGAGCACTCTACTTATTAATCAAAATACAGTTCATTGCTAACTAAAAACCAATATGCGAGGTACACTCGCGACTAACTAAAAACATTACAAATCTATCGTTTTGTATAATGTTATATCTCATTTTGTTTTTTTTAAAGATTTTCTTCATTTTTAGATTATTCCAATCCCCATTCTCCTTCTCTCATTATGTCCTCACTTTATCATTATGTTCCCTTCTGGAAATATTTTTTTTTTTTTTTTTCTTACAACTTCATCCTTCGTTAAGATTTAGCGATGCTTCTCAATCGTTACTCATGATGTAGTTCTAGTTTTTTTTTTTTTATTCTCTCTCTCTCTCTCTCTCTCTCTTCCTTTCTTTTTTCTTTCTTTCTAACTCTGTGGCATTTTCCCTGCAGATTTACACTAATGATTTGGTAGCACAAAGTTCGTTATATTTTCGACTACAAATGGCAATTTTCCTAAGAAATATTTTCTTTCATTTTAATGAGTTTTAACTGTTATCTCTTATATATATATATATAATGCGACTCGATATATTATATTTTTCTTTCCTTTTTTATTTTTTATTTCTATTGTTTTGACGAACGAGAAAATTGAATGAGTGAATAAAATTCAAATTTTACGCTCTTGGAAATTAAAATAAATAAATTAATTAAATGAAAATCAGATCCGAGATTCCCTATACTGTTTCTGTATCATTATGGACGTAATTACTTATAACAAACACTTATACGATGATAAAACAATAATATTAAGTCTTGTTTGTCTTCGGTTAGTATCGGTAATGACGTGTTTGTACTTCCATATAGATAAATTGCTTTAATTCGCTTATGAATTATTCGCATTTTGATTCATAATACTGATAAATAAATATGGCCCTTATAATTAAAATAATTCTCCGTTCTCTTATCGATAGAATCTGGGTCTTATGATAAATTTTATAGAATATAAAGCAAGAATTTAAGTAATCCTTTAGGATATGTTGTAAAACACGCTAGGTTCCAGATTGAGGATTAAAAATACTGGAACAAGCCCGGATATATTTAACAGCATTAGTCGCATTTAGACGGCTGTAAAGATAAATTTTCTATGTAAATATAAAGAGAAACTGAATAGCGTGAGAAATTTATTTGTTTAACAACTCACGAAAAATTCGAGCAGATCTAACTCGATCCTCGTAATAATTCTCTATAAAAGATAAGTAAATAGCGAAGATAAAATAATTGTTTTGCTCTCTTCGTGGCATCCTTTCTAGTAGATAATTTTTATAAAATTATAATCCTCATTTTCATCTTTAAAAAAAAATAGGTGTACTTTCTTAGATTAAGTTCGTATTTTCGTCTAAATCGCTTCGAATAGATGTGCATCACTTCGTTAGATTTTAATTTGGCCTGCCAGAAAGTCGTGAGGTGATATATTGTTATGAAATATGATATAAACAACGTTGAGATGTGATCTGATCCATTAAAACATAGCGTGAAGATTTGGGAACTTTATTACGGTTTACAATATTCTATTATACTAATAAGCTTAAACAGAGCATTTTATAAGGAAAATTAACCTTATAAAATTTCCTTCATGCATGCTATAGTATAAAATTTCGTTTTATATTAACAAGAACGGAACGATTCCATTAAAATTTTAGAACCAAAAATAGCAAAAATCTCTTCTTGACTGCCAAAAGAATTAAAACTAAAATACGATATAAGTAATTTAAGTTTTAATATATTCAAAATAAATATTAAAAAACAAAAATAAATGTCGATAAAGAGAGAAACACAGAAAATTTTAAAGAATAAGAATTTTAATCCCGCAAAAGGGCTTAAATTACATAAACAACGGAATTAATTACGATTATCATACAAACTTTCAATGAATAAACAAATCATATAATATGAATGGATCGTTGGCTGCAAGTTTTAAATCTAGGAATTATCGAATTCTAAAATGATTGATATAATTTTAAAGTTTAAGTACTTTATCTGAAATTTTAATACGTTGTTACCCCAAGAAATCAATATGAAGTTGGATTATGCATGAGTAACCGTTGGCTCCTCTAACTAGGATTAAACTTGATAATTGTTCATTAATTTCATTATGCATCGAGGGGGGTTGCCCAATAATCGATTTCTTTTTTAAAAACTTAATTCTTTCAAAAATAACGAATTTAGAAAAGTAAATTTGAGGAAATCGTTTAATTGAAGAAAATGCTGTAACGCTGGTTTCTGGAATTCCTTCAAGACAACGATCTCTATAAGGAAGAGAAAGTTCTAAAGCAGGTTATAAAGGAACCATAGCTAGTAACAAAACTCTGCATTATCGAACAGAGCAGATGCAAAGCGTTGAAACACATTAAGAAATCAATAACGATATCTGGATCGTAGTGGACCCATCATTGATGTAGCGTAGGCGAAGAACAAACGTTCTTCCTCTCTCACTCAGTTATCATAATGAAGCCAATTGTACGAAAATCTTTAGCCACCAAAAGAAGTGATAATTATAGGTGAGGAAATGTACCTTTTTGAGAGAATTGTTTAAATGTTTCGGAAGACAAGCATTTACGCTACAAAGAATCCGATTTTCACGCCCCGTCGACTACTGAGCTCAAATCACCAGTTTACGCGGGATCAAACATCGGGAATGTTTTCTCAGATCTTATTTCCTCTACTGTGTGTATATTGGAGATAACCCCCTTTCTCTCAACTCTCTAAAGAACTAATTGGTGAAAAGTTTCTATTAAGTTTCCGTTTGCAATCACTTTAATTGGTTTTTCTCGGACGGATTTCTTTTTTTTTTTTTCTTTCTTTCTTCTTTTTTTTTTTTGCTTTGCCGAGCAGTTGCTTCTCCAAATTGTAACCTTTAGCGTCAGTTAAATTTTGTTTATTCCATAATTTATCGTTGCCTTTTATCTATCAATGCATATTCATTCTTGTATATATGATAACCAAATTTTTACAATTTTTTCGAATCTTACAGAAATTCAGCATTTGATCTTTATGCAATTTTTGCTAAGGGAAAAAAAGATTTTGCATGAAAAATTCCTTCTAGTCGTTATTCGATTTTACTTATTCGAGTATATATTTTATTCAGTTTTCTTATAATTTGTGTTTCCGGTCAATTTTAACTCGATTTTTGGCTACTATTTGTGGAAATTCGAGTATGAATTCCAGTAAAATTTTCTACTGTATATCAAACTATCCGTAATTTTATTCGAATTTTATACTGAATTTTACTTAAAATTGATACTAGCACGAAAATAAATCGAATTACTTGCGAAAAATATCATCAATCTCTTCCAAATTTTTAAAATAATTGATTTCCAGCCAAAATTTTTCAAGCACGAACGGGTATTCGTTGCTCAGATTCGAACAGAATATTTATAATAAAATTTAAACTTCTTCCATATCACTCGAATGCTTTTGTAGATTTCGAAAAAATCTTTCAGAGAAGCAGCTACACGAAGTTAAATTTTAAAAAAAAAGAAAAAAATTCATTAAGGAAAGAAAAACATAAAAGCATGAAACTGTTACAATTATCAAACAAATTTTCACTTAAAGAAAAAGTCGTAATTCAAATTATGTCAAAAGAAATTCAAATATTCAAGCTATTAAAGGCATACCGAAGAAATATTCAAAGGAAACTATAACTCTCGAAAGAAAAGGTATTAAATTACACATTTTGTCAAAGTTTTTCATTAATGTCAGCATTGAGCTGATGAGTCCAACGCTCCACTCCCATTAACCGATGCTGTGCTTGATTGTTACCATAGAAACGGGAAGTAGAGCGGAGTCGTTTTGTCTCGGATCTGTTTTAATGGAACCACACCATCTAAATTGCCAGTCAGACAGCGTCTTTCCTTTACTTACTTATTTGAGGTCCATATGAAGGTGATAACCTTAATGAATAGATAACGTCTTTGGAGCGGAGTCCGATAATCATTTTCCTCTCTTTTCTTACACTTAGAAAATCTAAAAAAAAAAGAGTTTTCTAACCGAATTTGTGCCTTAATGATTATCTCTACCACATAAATTACCTCGAGCCTTAAAATGAGCCTGAAAATTGCAAGATTGTCCATTGATTTATACTTTGTAAAATCTCCGAGTAAGAAAGATCATTTATTTGAAAGGTCGTTCTAAATTTAGTCCCCATGTTTCATTAATGAAAATATGATCCTCTTTAAAGAACATTTTAAAAGCCTTCATTAATTCTTTTAGTAATATGATTCTCTCAATTTTTCATTCTTTCTCGAAAGAACATCATGCGAAATTTCTTATTAAAATAATGTGTCAAAAAATTTTTAAAGCGAGTTTAGCGTAATCATTATCATCTTTCGGGATAATTTATCGTTAATGAAGTTGTGATAAACTTTTTCTCCAAATTTTAGTTAATCTCAGAAACGTTTCTTAAATTATCTTTCGCACTTTATCATAACACATCTTAAAAAGTCAATAAAATAATATTGATACTCCTGTCACATCTAGGCTATATACGATCTGGGGTATATAGCATTAAAACCAATAAAAAAAAATATATATATTTTTACTATAAAAATACCCTTAGCTTATGTAAGCATGAACGAAATTAAGTTAGTAATTATTAACAGAAATTTGAGTATAAAAAAAGCTGCGATCTATATAGATGATAAACAAAAAAAATTATCAATATATTGACACGTGGAAAAATAAAAATAAAAAAAAGAAATAATTTTCAAACGTCTGAAACTGCAGATTAAAACTATAGCAGTATCGATTGATACTTACCATCCAGACATGCTGTATGCTACCACACTAGTATAATTATTAGATACAAAAAACTCTTCGGTACAAGTGACTTTAGTATCAGGATGGTCTGCTTGCCTAATAATAAAAGTCGTATTCTTGTGATTGAAGCTGTAAGATTTTTTTCCGTCGAGTGTATGCCAGTGATGTGGTAATGTTACCCAAGGAGGAAACTGGCAACCAGCTGAAGGATGTTTACCTACACGACATGCATTCATTAGAATGAGGTTTATGAAAATATAAATTGAAGTAAATTCTTACTACTCACTCCTGGTGAGCGTCATGATGCGGGATCCTTCCCTTGGCGACACCAATCCATCACAAGTAGCATCAGCTGACTGGGATACTTGATATCCTGCCCGATCTATCAGATGATCGAATACCTGACACGGGAGATTCTTCATTAAAAACATTAAATATTTTTACATATTTAAGTTTAAAACTTATATAATTAAGTTTTGATTGCGATTAATTAAACAAACAGAACGATTCTCTAAATTATTATTAAGAGATAAATTAAAGAAAGTCTTTACATTACGATCGAATTTCAAGAAAATGTTTGTTCGGTATCGTATAGAAATGAGGATTTTTATTCTAGAAAAATGATTTTAAATAAGATATTCAGTTAATTCGACTAATAAATCATAAAAATTGAGTTATAAACTCATTCGAAGCACTTAGATCATATTCAAGTAGACGACATGTTCTTGTTATACTACCAGGAGGTTTATCCAAGATAACATAACGTAAAAAGAAAAATAAATCAAATTCTGTAAAATATATAAGATTTTTGATGCATAACCTTAATAATAATAATAATATTCGTTTCCGAATTCACTTTAATCTACCGATAAACATCACCAATCATATTTTATAACTTAAAAAAAAATTATAATTCTTCTAGGTGATGGCGATTTTTATATTGTTTATAAGAATCATTAATTTATATTTTCGCCGTTAAAACTATTTTTTTTTTAATTAAAAATTCTACTATTAATTAATATTTTTCATTTTTTTTTTATTTTTAAATAAAAAAAAATTCGGTAAAAATAATAATAATAAATTTAAGAAGGAAGATGATAAATTTATTAATAAACTCGCGTGTATCTATCTAACTTAAAATCTAAAAAAAAAAAAAGAAAATTGTTTTTGGAAGTTTTATAAAATTAATACAGAATATTAATTTTATCTTTAATAAAATTATTAAAAGAGAGTATATATAATAAAAATTCGTAAATTCTTGATTAAAATATTCTGAATTATTAAAAATTAACATTATCATCTGTCTAATAAAGATAGATAATGATAAATGACATATTTATTAAATTATATAAATTATAGGAATTTTTATTTTTTCATTAATATTTCTTAAAATAATAATTTTTCCCTTAGATAATTTATTAAAAATTAAGCAGAAAATATTATAGTTCTTGATTTATTATTATATTCTATGGAGGAGTTTGGTTTATTTATTAATGCAAACATGGAAGTGAAAAGTATCGATTAAATTTTGTTTTTAACTTTATTATTTTTGTAATATATAAAATGAATAAATAAAAATATTGGAAAGTTAAATAAAAATTATTGAAGATGAAAAAAAAAAACTGTATGAAAAGGAACGACGACGACGACAACAACAACAACATGTTTGGTCTGGTTTAAGTAGATGGAAGTTGGAGTAGTATTTAAAAAAAATTTTCTAGACGAAAATTAGCATTAAAGAAAAATTTATAGTTTCTAGTAGGAGATGGCATAAAATTCTGTAGACGTTTAAAATTAATTATTAAAATATCTATACATTTTTAAGAATTTTTTTGTTATAAGAAAAATGTCGGATTTGATGTTACCAACTTTTTATGTTCTTCAGTAATAATCTTGGTATTGTTAGAAAGGAAATTATTAAATTCTAGGTTTACGAAACGGCTAGAGAAAAAAACATAAAAGAAAATGAATTAACTAATAAGAATATCAATATCACGATAAATGAAAAAAATAAAAAATATCGTTTCTGGGTAAGGAAGAATTAATGATAAATGGGCAGTAATAAAAATAAAAAAAAAAAACAATCGGAGAAAGATAATATTCAAAAGTACGTTAGAGAAAGATAAATCTTATATGCAAATTACTCGATTGCATATTTACATCTCATTCTCAGTTAATATAAACTTTAATTAAATTTTTAAAAATAGACTTTGATTGTAATGTGATAGTAGCTCGTTTTTCTATGAGAGTAATACTTACGTAAGATGGCTTTACGTGTTCAAGCACCGAGATTGTAGCTTTTGTTATCGCACATCAGGTAGAAATTATGGAGTGCTTTACTCCGTTTAATAGCATTCTTATCAGATGCAATAACCTTAGTAACAGGACACACACACTCCAGTCATTGAGTTCAAAGACATAGGTCTAGTCATTGAGTTCAAAGCATATTCTATTAATTATAGAGACAATATGAAATTACATTAATTAGTATGCATAATTAAAGATAGGTCGTCGGGTGACCTCCTGAATTCGATTAAAGCACAATGAGGCAGACAAATGAAAACGAAGGGCAACTTTGTACTGTTATTTTATTATTTTAATGTTATTCCTCGATTGCTATAACGATGCCTGCGATTGTACTTTGCTAGAGTTGCAAATGCCTTCGTTTTCGTATCCTCTTCTCTTCGAATATTCGTTTTCAGTTTATTAAAACGCGTATTAAAAATTTTTATTTGGAAGCTGAAAATTGCGCGAATTTTTACGATGCTTAACAGTATCTGCATTTGAATAAAGAAGCTGAAATGTAATAGTTTAAAAGCCGAATTCCGAATTAATAAATCGGTACTTACAAAACATCTGTAATTGTTATGGTCGCTGTATAGTCCATATGGTAACCTTTGCTTCATTTTTCCCACAAGATAGTGATAGGAGCCTTCCTTCCAAGATGCAAGACACGTCAGTTCTTCCACTAAGAAAGGAAGAGAATAGGAATACATGAGTAAAATTGTAGATAAGAAGGAAGAAGATGGGTTAAGGAAAAAAAGAAACAAGACGTTTCTGAATCTAACAGATAGAGGCGATCAGTCAACCGCATGTATTCTTCACTCTTCTTCCTTAAAACTTCATCCGTTTGTCATCATTAGGACATCTATGTCCCTGAGAGTGTCCAATGACAGTTCGCTGTCATCATTCAGTATTATTTGAGAAAAGGGAGGCAAAACAGATATTTTATTAAATATCTGTCTACTCGAAGAATAACATTAGCTAATTACGACAGGCTACCGTAAAATGTATCTTATACTTTTAAAAATTAATTCTTTTGGCGAGTTTTAAAAATTAAACTCCTTCTTAACTTTGCTTAAAATTTAATCATTTCTGAAATATGTCTTTATCTCTTCTGAAATATTTCTTCATAAACCGTTCACAAAACTGAATCCATATAAACAAGATTAACAAAAAAAAAAAAAAACAAATTTTTACTGAGAACATCGCATTATTTTCAAAGAAATTCGAAGAAAAATATTAATATAAGCTTATCAGGAAATACAAAAGTTAGAATTTTGTTTTCTAAAATTTAATTAGAATACATACAAATATTTACTCATAAATATTAAAAATCTAAGTGGAACTGAAAATGTAATTTCAAGAAATTCTTGATAAATATTTGTGAACGGACTTCAAATAAGAAAAGTTTGAAAAACAGATAGAGAAAACTGTAGAATCTTACCACTGCTTTCGGTCCCTTTAACATCAGCACATGCTTGGAAACGGAAAAGGATATGGGTATCATCAGTACACGTATCTATAGTAGAAACAGGATGTTTACAATCTCCGTGACCTCTACTGTAAGTAAAGGTGAAGGGTCCATGAAGAGGACACGAAACCGCAGAAGCATCCACTGTAAAAAAAAAAAAAAATAATAATAAATTCAAATAAGCTATATTAAAGATAAAGATAATAAGCATTTATCTTAATGGCTTATGGCCATTGTCTGAGGTGTAGTAATGAGTTATGAAGAAGTGAATGCCAGGATAATCAGAAATATGTCTTTCTCCTCATACAACGATATTTCTATCGATCAAACATCATTCTTCTCTTTTTATACAGATAGGATCATTATTGTTGATGGATTTTAAGCATGTACTTTATCCATAAATTCCGATATAAATGAGATTTTTATACTGGTAACTAATGCATCTTTTCTATTTTTCAATCAAATAATTCATTTTTTAAAAGGAAATTTTAACGACATTTATAAAAAAATTAATATTTATTTATTTACGAATTGCAATAAACGTTTTTTTTTTGTGTGGACACGAAAAATAAAGTTAGATTTTATTTTTTATTTTTTAATATTTTAAGCTGGTCGTTCGAGTGGTGGTAGAAGGTAAACGTAATTAAAAATTAGTCTGGAATAGAATTAATAATTTGAGTTTATAATTTTGAAGCACCGATGGAAGTTTTGTAACGTTGAGTATCGTGGCGACGAGCGGAATGGGAGAGTGCATCAAACAGATACTTTTTGCTTCCACTTTAAAAGCACAAAGAACCATTATCTCCCTTGTATAACAGCACAAGAGGGTGGACAATTACGTCGAATTTCTCGTCTTGTACATCACT